>CAEFZY010017082.1:0-35786 GCA_903066815.1 Brachyrhaphis roseni
TATCTATCTATCTATCTATCTATCTATCTATCTATCTATCTATCTATCTATCTATCTATCTATCTATCTATCTATCTGAAAATGAGAAAATATCAAACCAATTGGACGTTTCAACAATCCATCACAGCTCAGTCAATTCTATCACAACAGTGGTCACTGCATTAAAAAACTCCAAGGAAGAGCAATTTAAGGGGATAGTGTGGCGTTGCTCCTGGATTTGCTTTATTACTGTGGGTGTTGTTTTATGGCAGCGAGCGGTGTATACACTACGCCCACAAGGCCCTCCTAGATGCCACCGTTTGTATTATAACTCTTCCTGAGGTCCTTAGGGCCACTTTGGATGAGGCAGTTGCCATTTTGCTGTCACCGGTCCCTCCCTCGCTTTCCTTCGTCTCTAAACCTTCATGTTTGTTGTTCCATTCCCCTCTATATCTCCCAGAGGATCTGGCTCATTTTAATATAAATAGAACGCTTCATCATGCAGTGGCACAAACTTCCCCATGTTGCATTGCTCCAGTGGCATTAGCAGCATCAGTTGAGGGGAGGAGGACGACGCAGCGAATGGATGGAGCAGCAGATAGAAAGAAAAGCAGATTGTTACAGTTTTAAATAGTTGTTTTCAAGGAGGAGAGATACAAATAAAAAGGGTAATAACAATGGAAACAGCAAGTAGCTGTCTTATGGCCAAAGTTTGGCATCGCTTTAACATAGAAGGAACAGAATGTGTCCCTTTCTTTGTCAGGATGAAGGTGAGCTTCCACAGACACGAGGGATTTATAACTTGATTGATGGGTAAACTGTTAGTCTATTGAGAATTTCTCCCTTTTTTAAATGTGTCAGATGAGAAAGCCACTGAGATCTAAGAGACAGCACTTCTTGGCCAGAGTGGACGCTCGCTGCCTCACACTAATCAGATGTGCACAGCTGTATCTGAAATGCCAGAGGGATCATTTCACCAGAGATATCAGCAAGCCGCTTTCAGCTGAGGATTTCTGTTCTCTCCTCTGTAGTGGTAAAGAGGCCCGAAAAGGCCAGCGGGGCGAGGACACAGCCTGGGGGCACTAACTGCCAATGGCTCCCAACCAGAGGAGCTCTCACTTGCGCCTTGTGATCGGCGGACACCTAAAGCCGCCACCATTGACTAATTGTGCTTCATCTGGGTGCAGGATCCATCGCGGCTAACAAGAAAGCACTAGAGGTCTTCATTTAGCTATCAAGCCTGCTCTCCCCAGGGAGCGTCCCGAGTGCAGCTGCTGTCCTCGCTCCTCTCCCAATCAACACATCAAACGCCAGCCCCGATTCATTTTTCTCCTTCCCTCCTCTCTTGCCCCCCTCCCTCTTCTTTTCTCCGCTCGCTCCGTCTCCTGTGAGAGGCAGAAAGGAGGAAAGTTCCTGGTTTGTGGAACCAAAGAGCAAAGAGAGACACTGTGGTGAATACAGAGCAGCGGCTTTAGCCCGGCCCTGCGAGCACGCTGGATTTACTGGGATATTTATTCTTTTCTACCCAGACAAAAGAGATTGCACATGCCCTCCTGTGCAAGCCAGAGTCACTCCTGTAAATCAGAAAAAGCAGCTCCAGTATAATTAGTCTCCATCATGGTGATTCTTCTGAAGCTTTAGATTAATTTATATAAACAATATGTGCAATGTAATTTTCTTATTTGCACACTTTTAGTATCTGATAAGAACTACAACTTAAATACTTTAAAAATAATGCTGCTTTAGGTTTCCTCTGCCTCTTCCTCCTCCTCTTCTTCTTCTTGCCCTTTTTTATTACGTGCAAGAATTTAATATCATTCACGTAACCCAACAGCTCCCTGTCCTCTGTCAGCAGCAGCTTGTGTGTTTATTAAAAGCCCATTTTAGCATATGCTTTGATTAGATTCTTAATTACAGAAAATTATCATAATGCCACAAAAATACATCTATGTCCTCCAGGAAATAAGATCATATTAAGGGACTTAATTCTACGAGCTATAGAAGGAGAAGCTGCTCACTCTGAAGCGGCTTTCTCAACAGCTGGCCGCGAAAAGAAAAATGACTGCTATTAATTTGGTTTATCACCAGAAGAGCTACCTTTAAAAAAGACCTTGGTCACAACCTCTGAGTTTAAACAAATAGAAGACTACAGAGGCCTTTTGACAGAAAAAGTCCAGGTCAAATAAAATGTTCATGATATAATTTTTTAAAACTTTCATGTATAAATTAAAAAAGCTAATTATTCAAACCCATGGCTGGTTTATGTAATTATTAATTTAAAAAAAGTCTTTCTTCTAACTAGAAGTAATTTTAATTCTTGGAAGCAGTCCAGTCTTTAGTCTGTTCAGTGGATGAAACAAAAGATTAGGGTGATGGCCAGGAGGCCTTCCAACCTTTTGTTTATTCAAATAAAAGAGATGAACAAGGAAAGAAATCATCAAGAGAAAATATACCATAGAAAAATAAAGCATAGACAACAGGGTGTTTGTCAGGTTCAACATATAAACTTTACACATACAATATTACGATCTTATAACCAAGAAGAGCCATAAAACACACATAATGGATCCAGATGGACACTTTAGAATAAACCTTTCAGGGAAACATTTTCACAAACAAATAAAACAATTGTAAAATAAGATATTAAGTGTAACACGACTTACTTCTGATGTATTAAAAGGGTTTCTGCATTCATATTAATTTTATGATAAATAGAACCTCAAACAAAAAGCAATCTTTTCTCATAATCAGATCTAAGTTGGATTTTAAGTCCTTTAGAACAAAGAGTGATTTGTGCTGCGAAGCTGAGCTTTGACTGAAATTTGAGAAACTGTATGCTTGTATTATAGACCCTGTTTATGTTTTGGATGTATGATCATTTACAGATGCATTTTGAACAAAAACATGGCATTTTAAGTATTTGAATATATTCTTGTATCTGCTTATTTTATTAAGCAGATGAAAAAAAAAACTCAATACACTTATTTTTATTTCTTACAAAATTGATCTAATATTTTGACCTCTTTATTTAAAAAAACAAAAAAAACATCATCCTGACAGTTTTAACAGCGTTACTGAAGACATGATTTATAAAAACCAAAGAAGGGTTTGAATGCTGGACATGCAAATGTTTTATTATTCTTTTTAACTGATTCTGCTTTTATATCTTTTAAAGTTCTTTTGAACCACCTGTCTTATTTCCCACAGTGACTCTCTCTGTAGTTGCATGTGGCTCTACATACGTGTTCACATCATTTACTGTGTTATTATGGAGGAAGACACCAGATCTCTTCTGTTTTACTGTACTGTCTATGTGAAATAAAGCGTCACACAATCAACCTAATGTCATCAATAACAAGATTAAACAGGTGATTTGAATAGGAAGTGACACCATGTCATATTAGTGAATATAAATTGGGTTATTAAAGCTTGCGTTAGGTAATTCATCAGCTTTTTTTAACTTTGATCTTACTGACATCCTTTACTGATGGATCTGTCAAATTCAAATGACCAATAATCAATGGATGCAAAGTCGTAGGTGACAAAAAATAAACAACATCTGCCACAGTTTCATTTCAACTGTCACGTAGTTGAAAAACAGAGCGTGATATAACGAGGCTCGTTCAGACAACTGACCGGTGAGAGTTATTTCTGCACCAATCAATACAACTGTTAAAAAAATGTCAATAAACGTATGCGTAAATTGATTTCATCTGCCTATTATCATATAAAGCAGCCTGGTAAATATGCACCTAATTACTGGTTATGCTTCTGTATCCAATAAACTGCAAAAGTAATGTCTGTGATGCAGCTCTGGATATGTTGTTACATTTGTAATCGATACAAGACATGAGAAATGTGATTTATGAAATACTTTTCAGCTTGGTCTGTTCAAAAAATCCCAAACTGTCTACATTTATTTATAATAAGTCCTGTTAAGTTAAAAAGGGCTTTGTGTCACCCATCTCTGCCCTACTTGGCATGTGCCTCTGCAGGCATCATCTCTTTCAGAATCACAGAGATGCCAGCTGCACAACATGCCATGCTGCCATCCTTTCCAGCCCTAATTCACCAAGCTACGCAGATTTTCTCTCCTAATCCTCCCTTTGCTTGCACTCCTATCCCGCTGGAGTTTGATAATACAATCTGAAGAGCAGACTGAATTCCTCCTCCGTCCAATATCATCGGGTTGCTAGTCTCCTGCCTCCAGGGTTCTAACAAGATGAGCTGCTTTCCATTTGGGCCCTTAATGCCACTCTGGGCTTCATTTTGCAGATCTCTGATGTGCCACAGCGAAATCGCTGCCCTGGTTTCAAACCTGCTTGTTGATCTTGAGATTACAGGCCAACAACAGGTTTCCCTCCTAAGCCCTGTCCGCCATCAGTAGGGAAACCCAGACATGGGATGATATGAAGATGTCTTCCTCTGTGTTGTGCCCTTTCTACCTTTCTCTCTCACTCTCCAACCACGACTGTCACCGATTGCTCACAGCTGTTGGCACCGCCGCGCCACTAAGCAGGTTTTAAGACGAGTCCCAGTCGGGCCTTCTCTCACCCAACCAGGAGGCAGAGCCCTGGATCCAGACCTTTTTAAGTGATCATCCTTGTATCATAACAGATTAAGGGCTGCTGCTGCTCTGGATTAAGCCTAATCTAACCTTTATCCGCTCCCATCTCCACCTGAAACTTACGGCGACCAGCAAGTCAATCGCCAGGCGCTCGCCATTTACAGTGACACTGATCTCTTTTTTGTGCTCTAATTATTAGGATTAAGAAAAACACTTTTGAGTAATTATTTTCGAATCGGATAAACATTAGGCTTGCACGGATTTAGCTGAGCTTTCGCCCAACAAGAAGCAGAGATCTAAAAGCACACTTACAAGCTCCAGTAAAGCAGATGGAGATCTTTTCTAATCACGAATAACCAACAAACAGGGAATAGAGGAAAAGGCATGAATGTTATTTTATGTAAGTGACTGGAGGATTTGTACATTTCTCAGAGGAGACTATAAAAAGCACCTTGACAATAAGTGTATTTACATGTCAGTTAACAGAAATGAAATTTACATTGTTTGTTTTGCTCTGGTGGATATCTCCTTCTGATATCCTAAATCCTTGAAGCCACTCTGAACTCTGATTGCTGATGAAAACCGCGGGTGTTTGCAGAAGAAGAAAAAAGTGTAACCATGGGAAAAATATGACCTTCAGAGCTTGTTTGATATTATATATTATTTCAATCATACACAATTACAAACTGAAATCACATCATAGCAGCAAACTGAGCCCCAGATAACCTTTTAAAGGGACTATTCCCACAGAGGGGTGACCCCTGACCTCTGGCCTGCCAGCAATCTTCCACAGGATGACTTGGCCATGGTTGCAGAGGTAATATGCATCAGCACATACACAGAAACACACTTTTTCTCTTTTCTCCACAAGATTTGTCTGAATATTTCCTCAATGTCAAAGAACATTAAAGATCCAAATGCATCTTTTACCTGAGTAAAGAGAATCAGATAGAAAACTTCAACTTGTTTTTTTTTTTTTAAATTTATACAGTTCACAGAAAGGAGGGAAGAGCATTGATGCTTTTTTTTATCAGAAAAAAACATAAAATGAGTAGAAACTGAAAGGTGTAGGTGTGCTGAAAAAGTCTGGAAATAAAAATCCACCTAGAATTTTATTCTCAAAGTCAAAAGAATATTTATGCAATTCACAGAAAATTAGATTTACACAATGACAAGATGATGAGCAAAATACAATGAAAACAGGACAATAATTCTTACAAAAAACCTGAAATAATCTTAAAACTGGTTTTGATCTAAACCCAGAACTAATGAAGAATGAGAACCGAAACTAAACTGTTTAAAAATCATAAACACAAACAAAGATTGGAAAAACAAACTGCACTGCAAATCAATTTAGAATCTCTAAGGAGGAGAGAAGATGAAAAATCCACCCAAACCTGAAAATTAAATACTAGTATTTTAGTATTAAAATACTAAAATAAATAAAATAATATAAGCAGTTGCATCCATAAAAAACATTGCTTACAGAGTTATTAAGCATGCTATGCATGCTTAAGACATATTTGACACATTTCCTTACAAAGTGAACACAGCTGTAATATTTAACTTTTTTACCTGTGGCAAACTAATGAATGAACAAAAGAGAAAACTTTAATAGAAAGCTAGGGGGCGCTGCAATGAGTAGGTACTCTAGAAACTCCAGTCCTGGGTTGATTCCTGACCACGGCCATTTGCTGCGTCTTCCTCTCTCTCTCAGCTTCTTCCTGTTAAACTACTAATGAATAAAATCCACTAGTACCACAAAACATTAAGAAACGCTGAAGAAAGTTACAGATCTTTCATTTTCCAGATGTCACTCAGGTGAAAGATTGATGTTTTTACTTTTAGTCAGGATCTCTTAATCCTTGTCTTTTATGGTTTAGGCACCAAAAGTGGTTTTCTTTAGCCAAAAAAAACTTGCAAGACTGAAAATCAATCAAGCTCACATAGCAAATGGCTTAGCCTCTAAAAAACAAAATGACACGATTAATTCTTAGGTTTCTTTGCTTTTCTTTGGAAATTATGACATAAGTGAATAAAATCCAACCGACTTCTGCATAGGTAGGTATTGCTAAGTACAGTTAATGTAGTGATAGTACCACTAATGTGTTTGTATCATGTTTCTCATTCATTTTTCGGGGACATTACTTGTATTCTGTACATCTCAGAAAGATTCCTGAGCCATAGATTGAGAGGATTAGATTACAGTTTAGAGACACCCTGATAATCGGAACATCCTTAAATCTGCATAAAAAACTTACAGAGCATTATATTTGTCTCTCTAAATTGCCCTTAGATATGTTTGTGTGTTCTTGAATGGAAAACAGAGTCCTGATAAAACATTAGAATAGAAAAAACATCAAAGATCCAGCAGTGAATCTCAGTCTATCTGATGTGAAAACTGTTTATCTGAAATCATAAAATCGAGAATGTTTACATGGAACTAACCATTTTGAAAGCTGTTTATTTGTTAGGTGGCAATATGACATAAAAATCATCTGTTGCAGTAATAAACTGTGTAGTTATGTTTTTAAAATAAACTCACTGGTAGGAAGCTTTTCCCTCAGCCAATAGTCAGGACCCAACTACTAGACCTGCTGAGATTTATGGTTGTGCTAATTTTCCAACACTCATTCAGGAAATGGCAGTTGTGCTCTTGTAAACTCTGATTAATCTCCCTGGAGTGTGGTGAAGGTTTCTGTGTTGCCACTAACCCCTCACTACCCTCTGACATCCCCCTGCTGCTAAAATGAAGACCTCTTGCTTCCACCTGCCCTCTTCCCTCTACCCAGAACCAGATGTGTGGAGGCTTTGATGTGGACCAAACTTTTCAACTCAGAGTGGGACAAAAACTCACTGCTAGCTCACATAAAGCCGCAACACACACTATCATTTTGGCTTTCAGCACAGTCGTTGTATGGAGTTAAGAAAAATGTGACTTATTTAACTTTTTTGCCACACTTTAATCATTCATGCTCTGCAACAGGGTGAAAATGTCTGCTTTGATGTGGCTGGCTGTCTGCTCCTAGTTTCCTTGGAGAGCTGGAGCCCTTGGAGGCCCTCACCAGTGATGTATAGAAGTTACAAGCATTATTCCATAAATTAGATAGCCATTCATTACGACTTTGTTTTAGATGAAGTATTTATTTATCTCAGGTTAGAGAGTATTCAGAACATGAATCTACATGCTTGTAAATAAATTCCAAATGCAAATCAGAAGAGTTTCAGTTTAAGGATTACTTTTCCAAAAAGTTCTCTGCTTCAGCAACATGAGAAACATTAGAACCATGCATGACAAAGCTCCCTCCCATCAAAACCTCTATCAATTATAAGCTTTTATATTTCTAGATTTTAAATGATTCACTGTTTTATATATAAATTGTATATGATATTGCCATTACAGTTGCCCTTGTACTTACGTCTTGCAAGAGATTATTATTATCTTTTTGTTATACAGGATTATAAATATACCATGTTCATATAACTGTCATAAGGACTGCCATTAGTTCCTGCAAACATCTTTTCTCTCAAAAAGTCATCTGACAAAAAAGCAGATTATCACCACCTGCTGGAGTTTAAAACAAATTAAAATGTTTTGGTTTAGTTGATTCAGAGTTGCAGAGTAGAGCAGTGCTGTGCATCGTTCAATAGACACCTAATGCTCTGCAGCCCTGCAAGAATAAAACATATAGAGATAATAGTCTGATGGATAATTCAGAAAAAATATCAAAACAAACATTTGCAAAGTGTCGGTGACTTTGTATGTACAGATAAGGAAACTCATTTTGATCAGAGGAGCCATTTACAGACTTAAAGTAACACAGACCTCTGGCTGCACATTCACATGTTGATAACCTTTGTATGCTGCTTTGCACCACATTCTCCTCTCTTAGACTGTGCTGATTTTTTTCTTTCGTTTTTAAACAGTAAAGCAATAAAACCTGGCTAAGTTGAGAAAACTCAAGCTCTAGCTAACGGTTAGGGCAGCATGAGAAGGTGAGTTTCATGTTTTCCCAAAGCTCTGTTGGAGGTAAACGAAATCACCGAGACGAGACATGCCACTGGGCAACGCAAAGAGGGAATGAGAAATTAATGGATTACTCAGTCAGGAAAGAGGAATCTCTTTTCTACTTTGTTGGGCTTAGAGGCTAAGTCGGTGAATATGAAGCATAAAAGAATTGCTCCAAACTAAGTGCATATTTAGGCACTCCTCCTATAATTAGCTGTTTCTATTGGAGGGTTGGGCAAGTTTGGTGCTGTTCAGGTATCCTGTGCAAACAGGAGGGACCGGAGTTGAGTCATGGGACTCCTACGAACTGGAAAACCCAGCATCAGAAAAGCATTGTTAATTTATCTGAAACTTGAAGGAGCTGCAGCATAATCACTCAAGTCCCAGTCATCTTTTAATCCGGCTCACCATCAGGACATACGCATTGGATTAAAATAAGAAATAATCCTGCTGTGTTGCTGCTGAACAAGTCTGAGTTCTGAGATCCTGACTGAGTTCACTGAGACAACAAATTGCAAACAGACTATCTTCTTTAGTAGCTGGTAAGTTTGCTGGAATGTGTCCTTTCTGGTGAACTACAGCGGTAACCTCTCACAAGTCACAAGTCATAAGCTGAAATTAAAGGCAGTTTGTTTTCTCTAGCTGGGCTTGATTAGCAAAGGCAACAGCCGCTGCACATCCAGCATTTATAAACTTTCTTAAGAGCATAAGTGCAGTTTACTTTGTCTCTTGTCACAAAGGCAAAAGGTCAGCAAGAGTTTGAAGTTTGGAGAAGCACATTAAATGTTTGTTTACCCCTCAGAGTTATTTTTGAGTCTTTATTGACCACAGCTGGCTTTTGAATGAATGATAGAAAATAATACACAGGGATTAGGCCAAGGCTGGAAAGCTATAACATCCAATAACTTGGTGTTGTTTAAAAAAAATAAAAAAACAACATCAGTATTTGTATGCAATCAAAGTGGAAAGCAAAGTGAAAAGTATAAAAAAGGAATGTGGAAGGTATCATCACTTTAAATTAAAGGTGTTTTTAATTTAAAGTGGCCAAAAATAAGATGGCAGACTTTGAGTTGGTAGTGATGCAGTTTTTTATGTTTTCATATTTGTTGACTTTACCAAAAACATATTTTTATGTGGGTCCAAACATAAAGAGATTAAGGACATTTGGTAAAACATTCAATTCTTTGGGATCTCTGTAATTTGTGTTCAGTTCAAGATCAGAGGGGATGAAGGTTGGAAAGTGTAAAAACTCAGCAGTGTTAGGATTAGTTAGATTACTGTTTAACAGCATCTTGCTTTTCTCCTTTCAGATATGGATCAACATACAGCTATGGAAACTAGGCACAACGTTAAAGCATATCAATTCAGGAGCATCTTTCATTTCGCTTGGCACTGATTGGCCAAGTGAAATGACCAATCATTTTGGGCATTTCGCTTGGCTATTTTCTCCATCCTCATCAGGGTGGGGATAATGAAGATCATTGATGTTAGCTTCTGCAGTAGTGCCGTATTTTTACACATCAAGGTATATTTGGCAGTTATTAGCTTTGATAGCTGTGATTCATAACACACTTGAATTTCAGGGGTTCTCTGTAAGTCCACATGCCACTTCAAGCATCTTCACTGTTGATATCTTGGATTTAAAACCAAAGTCTTTATTTCTAACTTTCTTATTCATAGTTCCCTGTCTTACTTTGGTTAGTCGGGTCCTTTCTGTCCTGTTCTAGCTGCTCATATTTGAATTTCGTTCCATTTCTTTGTGCTTTGACAATAAATCTTATTCTGCGTTAGACCCTGTTGAGATTTTCTCTTGGGAAGTCCCCCACAGGTCTTATGCTATGCTCAGGTACATGCTGTGAATTATAAGTGTTTGGGTCCCCAGCCTTTACTGCGTGGTGTAAAAGCACACCACACCATGCCATGGTGTTGATGTGAAAGGCTAATGCAATCAGCAAAGGAGCCTTTTTGATTTCCATGACTTTAGACTTAGAAGTGGCGTAAGTGATCAGGCTACATTGATCCTAAAACTTTCTGTAGGATTTTAGAAAGGAGGCTCTGACCAGTTGTATGAGAGTGGCTGTAATCCAGGTAATGGAACCAAATGGATCACGTCTTTACCCTCAGAGGATTCCAGAAAGAGTCCTTAGAGTTTTGTTTTCTGTTCCTCAAATTTATGTGGATCTGGAGAAAAGCTACATACCTCAATATGGGCTATAAAGTTCATAATGCTAAGAAATGAACAACCAAATGTCAAGGACCAGAATGAAAATGATTCACAAGGAAATGGTGATAAAATGATTTTACTAAAAATGAATCCTTTAGTGCTGTCCTGTCCTTCACTTTGCCTGTTTAGTCTGAACCAAAAGTGGACTTTACTTTTTCCTTTTGGTGAGGTTTGCATTCATATTGTGCTTTTTTGCAGACAAGCTTTAATAAATAAACAAAGCAATGTTGGTGACGATCAGCAAGCAGACCATGTAACGAGGCCTGCTTGCTGCATTTCTTTTGTACACATTTGTGCTGTTATTAATGCTGCAATACCACTTTGAATGTCAAGATCAGCTCATCCAATACAGAAATACCATCAACAACACTGACGGACTGATTTTTACCTGTAAATTAATGGTTGCTTGCAAAGTCCAAAAAACGTGTAATTTCTGTAGCTGGTTCACATCAAACCTATATTCAAATCTATATTAACGTCGGAACCAAATCACACCAGAGTTCATTTGGAAGCGGACCATGACTACCTCAAAAAGTGGCTCTTGGTCCAGGATTTCCTTGAGTCTATTCACACCTGAACAAAGATCCAGACCAGCAGGAAAAATGTGTCAGGAGCAAAAACAAAACAACCTCTTTTTTCTTCAAGAACATAATGTGATCCTCACCATCTCACATTCTGTTTGTTACCTCAGTCTGTTGGGAGAATGTATTTCTATAAGAAAGCACAAAGAAATCTTTCTACCTTCAACAGGAAATCTGAAGGTAGAACAAAGAACAAACACTGAATCACAAAGTCAAAGATCTTAAAGCATTTCATTCTACATTTCTCCACATCCACATCCATCTGTCACACCTCCCACAGCATGATCCACTCATCATCACATGTAATTTGATTTTTCAATTGACAATGACAATGATGGAGATTGGGATAATCCCCACTATGCATTCCAAATGGAATATTTCCCAGTAGCCTGTATTGATCGGTACTGTTATTTGCCAAGAGGATCAGAGTGATAATTAAAATCTAAACACATTTAGCATCTGACTGTGAAGCTTTTATTACCTGAGATAGTTCAGTAGTGAAAAGAAAAGGTCATCTTGTGCAAGAGAGAAAAGGATGGCGACGGGTTTGACAGTTTGGTTTGTTTAGGATATTACAGATTTTGATTTATTGCATGAAGAAAGATTAGTTGCTGACGATGTCTTTACTTTGGACATCCTCCTAAATAAGCAAAGGTCATAAACTAGTGATTGGTGTTTGGAAACCAAAGCTGAAGACTGATAATGCAGAAACTGTTGGAGATTTTGGAAACAAGGAGCTATTCAGCAAGTGATTTTGCTTTGTTCAGCGGTCCAAAATAAAGACATCCTGATGTGTTCAATCCCAGTAGAGAGCCCAAACATTTACTTTCCCTTTTCTGTTGCTTATTTTTGGTTTCTGCAGTTTTGTGCATTTTTCCAAAGTAATATATTCCCTCAAATGACTTTTAAGGGCTTCTAAATATTTTTAGAGGTTTGAAATCTAGATGATGGACAGTAGCATGGACCCTGAACTGACTAATGTGGAAAAATCTGCTTGAATCCAAATAGACTCTTATTTTTTGAACAAAGCATTTATGAAGTCTATCAGATGACTATGTAGTTAAACGATTGCTAGCACTGTTGTTTTTTTTTACTTTTTTGAATCTCAGATATGGATATTTGTGTTGAATGTTTTTCTGTACACTGATTTCCTCTTATATTCCAAAAGGTTGCCCTCAGGTATGCAAAGACATTCACATGAATGTTGTGTTCATTGAGATTTGGACTGATGACTAGTCCACAGTGACCCCTGAGAGAACTGGCTACAGAGAAGGAGTGTGTGAATTACCCAGACCTGGAGGGAGGAAACCGTCTACAGAAGACCTGACTCCCATCCTATCTGCTTCACGCACAGCTCACCAAAACGCCAAAAACTTGACTTGTGGGGTTTGGCCAGGCACAAACCGAAAAGGCAACAGGAGGAAACCGCCCACTGAATGTGAAGAGGAGAATGAAGGCTGAGGGAAGTTTGAGCTAAGACAGGCAATGGCAGGAGCCTGGATGTGGCTGACTCTGACTTAGAGTCAAAATGTATGTCCTTTAGTGTCGATTACCAACAAAGTAAATCCATATGTTTATGTAGAGTTGTTTTTATGTATTTCATTTCCCAAACGATGTACAGGTACGCATAAAATCTATTTTATTTCTTCTCTAGACATATAAAATTAATACATTTCAAAAACTATTTTTCTTTTTCTGAAAAAACAAAAAAACAAAAACAAAAAATAAACCAGGAGCCAGCTCATGTTTTCACAGACCGCTGTAGACCCCAACCTGACTGAATGGGCTGCTCAAGACAAATTATGTCGCTTGCTGTTATTTGTTAACCAGGGCCCTCAATGGGTCCCTGAAGACGCAACACTTGAGAGTAGAAAAAGGTGGCGGGGGCCTTGGCTTCAGCCTGATGTCAAAATGATAGATACGCTCTGTAATTTCAAATAGCAGCTGTCAATGTTTCGTTACTGGAGACACAGCGAGGGTCCAACAGCTCCCAAAGGCCAAAGCAAGAAAGTAACTGATGCATCAGTTGCTTTAATGAGGAGACTTCATCATGTTTGTCTTAAAAGAGGGAAGTACCTTCTGTCCTATCAATAAAACCTCAGCTTCTCAGTTATTAGCTCTTAAGAAAAACTGTTTATTTGATGTCTTTTAAAATGGAAGAGTGTGTGGTGTAATGAGTGGTGTGTTGGAAACTGTTGAGTCCTAAATAAAGTAAGAGACTTTAAAACTATTGGAACCCTTTATGAATATATTGTATGTGTACATATATATATATAATAGTGGTCTGGACAAAGAATACTTTTGCTAATTTTGACAACAGCATTTTATTGCTGCATATAGCGAAAAGGCCAGATCATCTGTGAGCAGCACAGAAGCAAACATTGTGCTTGAAAGTAGCACACTTCAGAAATTTTATCTGTCATATAAATTAACATCATGGCCACAGGCCCGCACCAGGAGCAAACACAAGCACTCCCCTGGGGGAGGCAATTTAAGCCAGGAGGGGAGGTGGACGGAGCGCCAGGCCACAGCCTGGGAGGATCCAATCGACCCTAAAGACCGTCCGCTGTGAGATGAGGCAGAAATTGATGACCATATGTCAATGAGATGGAGACAATGAGGACGAAAGGTAAATGTCCCAGTGTAGATGTTTATACATGTGCATGGCTGAAGTTTACATTGGACCTCTTACTGAGTGTGTAAATCACAAACCTCCTCACACTCAGACACTTTTTAAGGGCTCTTTGGAGTATTTCCCCCCGTTTTATTAAGCAGTAACATTTTATGAAATTCAGTGGAAGTGGATATATGGCCCACCTATAGAAGGGAACCTTTTATGTGTGATCGAGACAAATGATAAATGTGTCATTGCTAATGAAATTCATTGTGCTAGCCACCGGGGAATCTGGCAAGAGAAAACTAGCCTTCCTTGTTTTTAAAATATAATCCCTGTAACAATAATACTATTATTTAAATACAAGCAGTGTTTGCAAAGTTTATTTATGATTTCCTGAATCTTAATAGTTTGTACAGTCTTGGTATGACCACAAACTGATGTATATTATTTGGATTTTAGGTGAAGTAGAAGGAAGATACATGTGCTTCATCAGTGTGCTTACAGCAAGTACTTACATAGCCCCTTTCACTCTGATACCCCAAAGTAAAATCCAATACTGCCGTCTTCCTTCAAAGGTCATCTAATAAACGAATGAAGCCGTCTCATAGGCAGAACTTTGAATATTAAATATTCAATTTTGTCTCGCTAAGAAAAACTAATTTAACTAAATAACTTTAACTAGTTATCCCTGTACAGGAGAGTGAAACTTCAACCTGTTTCCTTGAGGTAAAACTTTCTCCTGCTCGTTCCCAGACCTCCTTCATTTCCCAGTTATTTCTGTAACTTCAGGGACTGTGAAGAAATGAAGAAGGATTAGTGGAAATCTGAATCAATGAAATGACTTCTTTGGATAGCCACGGGTCAGGCACGCAGCATGTTTTACTTGACATTTCAATTGTACAAGTAATTTGCATTGTGTTTGACTCTGAATGACACCCTCATATTGAGGCTTTCAGCATCAGTGTTTTTTGATGAGCTCAGTTCAAAGAGGAGCCAGAAACACGACTTAATCACAGACTGCAAGACTCTTGTCAATCTCTGAGGCAGAGAAAAAAAAAGCACCTCTGATAAGGTCTGCTTTATTCAAATTACCAGTGTGTCCATTCTGACAGAAAGCAAATCTTTGTCACATCTTATTAAAACACAATCTGCCATGTGTGTGCTTATATTGTCACACGTAGTTTTAATGCATTTACTTTAAGATATTGCATTTAGACAGCAGATAGGTTTGTGCATTTGAGAAAATTCTTTAATGATTATATCCTCTTATTTGAATACTAATTCAGTCAAAAATGTGTTCAAATCAATCCAATTATTTCTAAAATCAGCATAAAATCATATTCAGCTCAAGCTACATTCTGACAGAAGAGTCATTACAGTTCTTGATATTTGATGTGAATTTATGTTTCCAATAAATTTCAAGTGGTTGCACTGTGTAATTGATTTTGCAGCAATATCTCAGCCTTAGCAAACATCTGGTGACAGTGCAGAGGAACAACTATCTTTTAACCTCCTCCTAGTGATGGAGGTTCAATTCTGGGGAATTCTTAATCTGCCTGCCTAAAATTTTCACTTGTCGATTCCAATAACATGTGAGATATTTGTGTGATAACAAATTGGACACACTATTTTGATTTAGAAAATATCATGGCAGAAGTATAGTTACATATCATAAAAAAGATATTACTAGGGCAACGTGTGCAGAGCTTTAATCACGATAAAAGGATGACATGCATGTAAAGTGTTTGATAAGGTGCTTAATGACGGTGGTGAGGAGCGTCACCATGAATACCCCAGTAACGTTAAACTCCTCCAGGTTCCGGTTATTGTATTAATATTAGAGTCATGTTATATAAATAATCTTCATCTTAAATGAACCTTTATGGTCATATTTAATTAATAATAAGAGTCTGGGTTGTGATCAGGCTTGTTTGTCAGATTAAAAACACTTTCTGAAGATCAAACATATTTTTCATTAGACCACATGTCTGCATTTTTTTATTGGTTTGATACTAAATGTCATGTTTTCATTAGTTGTAAGCAAGAAATCATCATCATTAACAAATAAAAGCTTTAAAACATCAACCTGTGGGAAGTTAATCTATATAATGTGTTTAACTTATGAGATGAGTTACAGAAATATGAGCTTTTCATTATTATTCTAATTTATTGAATATGATTGTAGTTGATGAGGCTGGCTCACAGGTAAAGTCTCACACACTTTTTCATATCAGAATGTGAAAATGCGTTTATTCATTTGAATTTGAAATTTTTATAAATTCTTGCTTCCTATTTGTCCTCCTTGGAAATAAAAACAGTATATTCAATGCATTCATAAATGCCACATTATGTTTTATTTGTCTGCCCTTTAATCATTGTGTTATGTGGGCAAATTTCTACCTGAAACACTGAAAATCTGGTTAATGTCTGGTTATCTGGAATTACCCCACTGAGGGACAAACAGGAAGAGGAACAGTTGAGCTTCTGTCCTAATATGTCCAATAGATTAAATAGATATTTTTCTCTATACATGTCATTTTATGGTCATTCCAGGTCACGTTTACCCTTTTCCTTACTTTACAGACTCAGGTACTCAGTTGTCACCTTTCTATCTATTTTCTCAAGGTCAGAACATGATGGGCGGACGGCCAGACACGAGACAGAGGTAATGAGTTTGGAATGGCATTTAGAGAAGTGCGAGGCAGGAGAATCACACCTGACTCATCACAGTATGGATTCAGAAGGAATAGATAGTGTTAATGAAAGTGGATGGCTCAATCTCTGCAGCGGTCCTGAAAATCTCCCCCCTGTTAGCTGAGCGAATGAGAGCTGTAAAGAACAAACATATTAGAAATTAAATATATATTTGTGTTGAACATTTTTCTCACAGAAAATAATTAAAAAAAAATATTCAGCATTAAAATGTTTGCTGCTGCTGCAGTTAGAGACGTGTTTCTAGAACAGCAATGTTCATTTATCAAACTCTTCTTGCTAACATGCTAAGTCGTTTGTTTGCACAGCATTTCCAGATTTCCAGTTTAATTGTGAGTGTTAGTGCAGAGAGCATGTTTTGCCAGAGTGTCCGTTAAGGGTAAGGGGAAACATGGTCAGGTTTCAAAAATAAGTCAGGATTCTTTTTTAAAATGCAACCACTTTCATGCATTCTGCATCACTGTTTGTTCTTGTAAATGTCCCCTTACACTCCAGGGCATACATCTGCCCTCATGGGCCTGTGCAACAAGAGAAACAATCATGTTTCCACCATTCATGAATGATAGTTTTCAATTGTACTGTCAGCAGCAGAGGAGAAAACTGATTTTTTTTTTCCCCGAGCCTCCTCCTGCTCTCAATCCACCGCTCTGCCATGAAAAGAGAAAATGCTTGTTTACCCAGAAACCAACTGGCCTCCCTGATTGCCATCCCAATGGTAATGGCCAAGGATGAGGGAGATCAATAGCTATCTGCACCCATTCCTGAAGCAATAACATTCAATAGGAAAACCCATTTACTTTTACTTAACTTTGCTTTATTTTGTTTTACCATAAGGAAAGCCAGTTGTGATGAAGATGGGATTTAAATGGACGGCAGGTTATGGATCTTTTACAACTATATTGCTTTTTTATTGGAAAGTGAGTAACAATGAGTATAATAACAGAGACAGGAGAGGTGGAGTGGTGAGTAAATCTGTCAGAAAATATTTTTAATCAAGAGAATAACGTCTCTACTTCTGTGTGATTGACACTCTTTATTGGCTTGTTTGACCTTGAAGAATGGACACTGATCTAGACCGGTAGCTTTGGCGTTACAGCCAAGCAGTGATCACTGCCATTTAAAGCTAATACCAATTTATGAGCCGAAAAGACAAAAAATAAAACACAACAAAAAAAAAGGAAATATTTTCTTTCAGAAACAGAAGATATTTCTGTGACTCTGAAAATCTGAGGTTGTAAAAGTCATTAAAAGCCGGATTTGTGTGTTCACGTGTGTATGCCAGCGCAGGCACGTCCGTCTAACTTGGTGAAAACAGGAAGTTTAATAAGAGCGTGTGTGTTCTGCAGGACTCACCCTAGAGCCACACTCGCAAATCCTCCTGCAGTCAGAGCGGGTGAACCAGTATGGAGTCAAGTTTTTCCCAGAGCTTCCAGACACAGAAAATGCATTTAAAAAAAGAAGTAGCTTTACTGCAAAACACATTTAATCACAGAAGAATGTATTATATTTTATAACAGTGCTTCACCACTAGCAGTATATTGTATGATACATTTCCACCTCTGTTGGTATGTCTGTGTTGTTTTGATGCAAAGTGAATGAAGTTTCTGTATCTTCTGTATTCTGTCGCTGTTTGACTCCCTCATTCAAACCAAACATCCATCCTGGCTGCCCTCCACATAACCTTGCATCTAACTCCAAAGACTTCTCCGAATCCTTCGGAAAGCTTCTGGGAATGATATTTCTTTACTTTGGCGCAGCGCTGATCTGCTCTAGATATTTATTTTCTTTTTTATGGCATCATCACATCCACCAGTACTACTGTGGACACTTTGGTGGATTAGCTTTGTGTCCTGTGTGTTCCTATTAGAAGATGCTGTGTTTGTACTTTATAGAATCCCACATTCTCAACAATTTATAACTGATAAATGAAATATAACTTGTAATATTCCATCCTGGACATTTACTCTGAGCATCCTTTGTGATCTCTGGTGAAATATGTGTAAAAATAATTCAACTTCACCTTATTTTCAGGCCACTTTTATATGAAAATAAGGAGTTCTAGTGATGTTTGATTGTTTTCTTGGGCCCTGTTACCAAAAAACAAGTGAGCATGTGATTAAAAATAAAACATTCAAATTTTATCTTCTATCTAGAGTCATATTAATTATTAAAAAGTTTAAACGAATATAGGCTAAATGATGATCTAAACTCATCCAATTTTTTAAAATAATCTTCAAATGTTTTCAGTCAATTTGAGTCCAAATATGGAAACTTTTAGTTGTACTGACCCATTAAAAGATCAGTTACATTAAGACATGCAGGTTTTTAATGTTTGCCATTGTAATCCAAACATTACAGAACCAGCAACACACTGAGATTATTCAAGGTGTAAAATTAACCCACTCATCAAAGTGACCATTTTGATGAGAAGACCACAGCTGCAGCTGAGTTCAGCACCTCTCTGCTTCGCTGTAAACGGTGATCAATCATGCTGCATCTGCAGAGCAACAACTTTGTTTCCAAATTTATCATCATAGCAGGCTTCTGCAGGCATCCGTCTCTGTCATCAAGCAATGCTTGTGCATAGGGAAGGAGTCAGAGGATGTCAGCGGTGAATTAGGTGGCACCGATGGGCACCGCGGGGCCCCTCTCCGCTCCAGCTCTGGTTAATCCAAGCTGCTGCGCTCAGAGGACACCGCAGGACGTTTAGATGGCAGGCTCAACAGCAAATCAGTTCAGACATACTGTGGATGTAAATGGGCCATAAACAAGGACTGTAAGCTCTTCAGTCTCTGAGAACTTATTAATGTTTGGGTTAAACCATGAATCATCTTAACACTTTTTTTTTTACCTCATTGAATCTTTAGTTGGCATCAGTGCTGGTAAATGTGTGGTTAGTTAGACAGGTCCACTAAAATACAGTAGTGATGAGAGTTTTACCCTCACCACAGGGCATGGGTTTCACATTCAAGTTGGGCTTTTTATGATTTATTGAAATCATATTTCTTTTTCCAGGGTGGAATAATTATATGGAAAAATGTTTAAAGGTTTTATAAAAACAAGAACTAAATGCACAATTGTCAATTTCTTGCAAATCCATGAAGGTCCAATTATACATATAAACACCACCTACTTGTATTAAGTTAAATTAGTTAAAAAAAAAAAAAATAGTAACCAAATGTTGAATTCTGGCTGCTCCCTTTCAATTTGAAATTAATCTAAATTATTTGGTCTTTTGCAATCATTCACAATTATTCAAGAGAATGGATTGAACTATTTATTTTTTGGAGAAGAGAAAATCAAATAGATGGACATACACCTGATCCTGTGCTGTTACCCTTAAATGGAAATTTGATGCAGACTTTTAAGAACAACTAAGAAGATGAACTGGTGGTTGTGTGCACTACTGATCGTTGTAATTGGAAAACTGAACCTGCTACATCTTTTTTAAATTTATCTGTGAATGCAGTCGGCTCCTGAACAACCTTTCAGTTTCATGTTCTGACTCTTCTGTCAGAAATCATAACTGCTGTAGCAATACAAAGTGGATATCTGGTCTGCAGACTTCCATCAATGATCTTTCATTTCTTAAATGTTTTAGTCCTAAGTCCTAAATGAAAGACTAAATAGGGATCTAAGCAAGCATGTGTCTCTTGCTGCATTCCATACCTTTAAATAAATAGTTTGCAATCTTTAATAGCAAACTGCTGCCTAAACAGCTGCAGTCCTCCACCAAGAACCATAGGACAGCTGCTTGTGCACACACACTCTCACACTGTGCCATTTCAACACATGCACATTCACATTTCCTCTCAGCCTCACTCAAATCCTCTTCTATCCATCCCAGGTGGAATTGGGTTGAACAATGGCATGATGGGAAGGGTGTTGTCTGCTGGGCTTGGTGGATAGTGGGATCCTCCCCAAGGTGACCTTTGGAGAGTGCTGAGGGAAGAGTTGAAGGCTTTGGTGGCGTAATGGACTGGTGTCACTCTGGCCAGAGGTGCTTGAAATAGTAATAGTTTCACAGAAACTACTAGGAGGGAAAAAAAAACTTCACTACCACAATTTATTTTGGGTTTTTCTTTGAAGACTGTCTTTTTCATGTATCCATATTTAACTCTGCTTAAACATAAAGTTACACATCTAATGAAACATTAATTGTTCTTTTTTAAACATGAACTAGACAAGAGATTGATTGGATAAATCATGCATGTGAAAACAAACCTGCATACAGAAACAGGGAATTTTTGTCGAGGCAAAAGCCTTGAAATAAAGTTTTCTTGCAGGATTATAATCTCACATTGGAAAACTTTGAAAAAATCCACAACTGAATACATTTATTCAAGAACAAAACAATCCCATTTTAAGTAATAATAAAAAGTATTGTCCATTTAAACTTATAAAATAAATGTAGATGAAGCATTTTATGATTTATTCTTTAATCTGTTAGGATGAACATACTTTTTTGGAACTTACTTTCAAAAAAGAGTCTAAATTTGTCCAAACCACAAGGATGGACAGGCACTCATATGCTGCCATAATGTACAGTAGATGATTTATGATATTGTTTTGGCTCCAAAAAAAAAAAAAAACTGAGCAAAACTAAACAACGAGTGACCTCAGACAAAAAATTGAAAAAGAGTAATGAAATATATGAGTTACTCAACACAGAACTGCTTCCCCAAACTCATAATCCCACCTTCTTCATGTCTGTCTCACTAACCAGAACCAAACCCAGGAGAAAATCGACAAGGAGCTGAAGAAAACACCGGAGACAACTCTGGACTCTGGACTGTCCAGAGAGATCAAGCAAACAGGAATGGTGAGAAATATTTCTGTCTGTCTGCACCAACCTTACATAAATGTTGTTTGAAAGGTTTTGGCTCTGATCTTTCACTCCTATTGTGTGTATTTTATGGATTTTATGGAGTCTACTTCCTGCTTGATTTATGTGAAAAGACATGAATAAAACCGATCCGAACAAAAGCCCACCCTGCTCAAAAATCAGAAGAGCCAAATATCACTGTATGCCAGCACATCTCCACTGACTCCAGAGCTAATTACCTTCAAGAAACCAACTTTGGGCGGATCCTGAACTTTCATATATATTGATCTTAATTATTTCTGCCCCCAAAGGTCTAACAGACGCAAAGTAAAAACAGTTTCTGCATCCCCCTCCCCTCCTCCTTCCTCTGTAGGAGATTTTACTCTCCAGTGTGGAGGTGCTTAAATAAGAGGAGAGGCAGAGGAGGAGAGAGCGGAGGAAAAATAGCCCGGGGCACCTGGCAGAGGATTTGACCTGTTCCCTTGCAGCCAGAAGCAGGGAGGAAGAAAAACGCTCTTTTTCCCACACTAGCCATATTTAGGGCTTAGAGAGCAGAAGGTACAGAGGTGCCGCTATAGGTGGAAGCCTTCATCTCTGTCTCCCAGTATGAAGGTGCGTGCAGTGGGGAACAATCTGGACATTGTGCTGACCCGCCCCGTCTGCTCTCGGCTTACAGGCCCAAAATAAGATAAATAATAATAAAGAGTTTCCACGTTTATCAAGAGTCCCAGGGCCTGCTGCGCCACATTCATTTACTTTCAGCCTTACAGCATCACAGCCAGTCACGCAATGGTGTTTTAAGCCCCTTGATGATGTCTTAAGCTGGATATATAATACGCCGGAACAGATGAAAGCAACTTCATATGAAAAGTTTTTTCTCTGCCTCTGGGTTGAGTTTCTTCAGTTCAGTATTATGAAAACTGTTCAGGTCACAGACACAAATATCTCCAGTGCAATTAAAAACAACATTAATTTTTCTGCTACGAATCTGGAGTTTTATATATCTAATTATGAATTCTTCTTCTTTCATTTTACAATAAAAATGCAAAAATGTCTTTTTTCTCCTGAGGCTAAATATAATTTCCCACAGAAACAAATGAATAAATAAAAATTTCCATGTCAATCACACAGCTATTTGACAGTAAGTCATGTTTTCCACGATGGTTTTGGTTTCACAGGATAATGCTGTAATTCTACTGCATAGTGCTGCACAATAACCATATTTCATATTTGTGAGAACGGCGCATACAGAATCGCTGACGGTGATTTTCCTGCTCTGTATTTTCACGGAGGAGTTGTGCCCGATGATGGTTATGATAATTTGATCTGAGAAGACACAGAGATTTGAACTAGCAGGAAGGAGGATGCAAATCCCTCAGTAAATCCCTACACTATATAGCCTCAGCCTGCTGGGAGAGTTTAATATCTACTGGAATGATTAAACTGAAAAGGTGAAACCAGTGCTGTAGTAATAAGAGGGAGGACTGTGCAACAGGGGTTGGACAGCAGGCTAATAGCTTGCACTGTAACTTTGACCTCCCGTCCACATCCACAATCCAGAATGCTAATTTGCTCAACATTCTTGCGTTTGTCAAATCATTTTTATTTTACTCTATGCCACATGAAAAGGTGTGTTGTTAAATGAAGGGAAGTCAGAGCTGGCAGTCAGTGTGATATCCAATCCAAATTCATTTAAAGAGTCTTAAAAGAGCTCTTAGAAAAACTCCCAGTTTACAATAAACTTAATTATTTCCACATGTTAAAAAAAATTAACCACCATAGAGGTAGAATACCATTGGTGAATGTCTTATTCTGTTGTACATTTTGACTGAATTTACATTTAAATAATGTTGGTCACTGATAAAATAACCCCAATGCAGTCATCGGTTCATTAAAGTCTCAGAAAATATTTCAACACATCATTTGTTTAATTAACATAAAGGTCAACAGATGTTAGAGATTATCTTTGTTGTTTCTTAAGTGTTACAAATATGATCCCTGCTGCTTGAAACTAATTTTCCTATTTTGCTTGAACAGCTGAAACATCTGACTTTATGTCAGACTTTAATGCTTCAGGAGTCAGGAAAGAGATCGTTTTTGTGTCTCACAGATCAGCGGGTTTGGGTGTGAAATGTGTGTAACAACCCCACCAGCTAAAGACCTTATAAAGATACAGACAGAAGATGGATGAGAAAGTGAAATGTGTCTCATATCAACATGGGTTGACAGGCCACTCAGCAAGGAAGAAGCCAAAACTCCAAAAAATGCACTGAATGACAAAACCTTGGTGTTTCAGGACATGTCCAGAGGTTAGATGAAACTCAAATTGAAATTTGGTCATCATCAGCGTTGTTACATTTGAAGAAAAATGGTGAGTCTTGCAAACTAATACCAACACAACCATGATGCATGGAGGTGGCAGCATCATGTTGAGGGGACGTTTTGCAGGAAGGGTTCATACATTTTGCAAAAATACACCTTATTTTTATAATCTTAATTGACCTAGAACTTAAAATGTAAATGTTAAAGCATGAGGAAAATAAATTATGTATATCTTTTTATATTATGTATTTAAATATCCATTCTAAAATAAAATGGATACTTATAGCAAGCCATATGTTAATAAATAAATGAAGAAATAACGTTTTTAAAACTTTAACTTCTCATTTAGAAGGAATGCAAACAGGCTCTGTTGCAATACAATGATTGTCTTAACTTCTAATTAGATTTTATTTTTTTGCAATAATATCAAACTGATCAGGTCAGAAAAGTTTTGATCCACAATTATGTTAAACATCAAGTCGTTCCTGATAATTATTGGAACAGCAATAAAACAAAATTAGCTTTTTTTTCAATAATTATTAAAATTGTGCTAATTAATTCAGATGTAAAACTCTTGAACTGCCATTGTTGTTTTTATATTGATAAATTAAAATTACAGAGTAAATTTACTTACAAAATAAAATGAGTCTTACTGCTGGCAGGTTCTGTCATAAAGTAATTATCTAATTGTACTAAAGAGTTTAGAAAATAAAAAAAGAAAAGATTGAATAGGTCAGGCTTAGCAAGAGTCCTGACTTAAATCTGAAACAGAGCTAAACATTAGGGTGATGGAAAGGAGGTTTTCCAATACCAAAGAGTCAGAGGTCATCACCACAGATTCAAATAGTTAAAATACCAGCAGAAACATGCAAAAACTGTCAACAATTATAAGAAATGTTTAGCCTGCTGGTATTTGGTAAAAGTATACATTTGGATGCTATTTTGTTAATGAATTGTAAATTATCTATTTTATTATTTTTTGAGACATGCATGTCTCATTTTTGTTAGAAACAAACTTCTTGATTAAGTGAAAACCATTTAAAATCTAAATTTAATATCTTTCTTTATTTATTGACTGTCTGACATTTCTAAAGTTCCTGCTGGGAGATGAACTTTGTTTTTATTGGCGTCTGACTTGGTCAGTCAACAGAATTAAATACGCAGCTGACGGAGCTCTACCCAACACCGCCATGACGCTCATCTAAATGTCTATTTATAGCACTAATAAGTGTGGACCTTTATGAAAGCCCATCAAGTTTTCATTACAAACAGATCCAATGGTTGGTGCTCTGTCATGAAGAGAACTGAGAAATATGAAGTACAGTGGGCCTTTATGCTCTCTCTCTCTCTGTCTTTTTCTCTCTCTCTCTTCCTCTCTGTTTCTCTCTATTATGTGGTTCAGGTTTTGTGTTTACGTTTTCAAAGCTTCAAGCCCAATATATTGCAGAAATATTCATATTTCAAATTTAAATGTATACTTCTACCCACTTCTTTATTTATTGTATTACTATTATATTATTTGTCATTTGTAATGCTCAATAAACTGCAAAAACACATAAGCTTTGTATTTTATTGGGGTTTTAATCCTTGATTATATTTTAATCAAGGATATAATGGTTTCAAGATAGCTATCAAATAAAAATCTAGAAAGTAGATCTAGATTAAATGTAACTACTTTGATCAAGACCCTCTGCTTCATTTACATGTGCAGGTCTATTATTATTATTTTGTCTCTACCAGCTGTTTCCAGTTAGAGCCTGAAAGTTTTTACCAAAATATCTCAAGATCATCAACACATCAGCTCAGGGGTGATCTATGCAGCATTTTTAACTTTGGGCAAAGTTAATGCAAGTTTTTCTCACATGTTCTCTAGCAAACCTCGCAGCATAGTTGGATTTATACTTGGACAAAATACAGAGGTGAACTGAAAGGACTTCTAAAGGCAGCTGACCTAACTATAACTTTTTTAGGGGTATCATATTAAAAGGGGTCTGCACACTTTTTGGATTTGTTTTTTCAGATCTGGTAATGCTGGATCCCTTTGCTGTTTATGCTGGTTGGATCTTCCTGCGTGTTTTATCTCAAACTTTTAGTGTTTTCCGTAGTAAATGGTCAACCTCAAATCGGGGTCACTTACAGGTCATCACCCTCGCTTGCGGACACTGTGATTTTTTTTTTTAAGTCTGCCATTGTCACTTTCACACCTCCCCACTAAGCAGACTTGCATGTTCACCTGTGACACCAGACAAAAATAATCTTTAGTGCGGTCCTGCTCACCACTGCACAAAAGGAGGCAACTTACAGGGTAAATGCAACGACTCATTCATTCTCCATACACAGTAATTCTGCCCGAGCTCCTTTAGTCTCTGCCGGCTAAATCCTCTGTTAGAGATAGAGGCTGGGTTTGATCCCCAGCAGGATCTCAGTTTATCTCTCTTGCAAATCTGCTGCCAGATGACAGGGTTATCATTTGTGGACTGCGGCTGCCCGTTTTCCCTTTAAGATCGACACATTGCCTGGTGACACAGTCTATGCTGCTTTAATACTGAGGAGCGGCCGCTCTTTGAGCCAAACGTGCAGCTGATATTGTTCCCTTTGTGCTTTACGTTTCTCCAAACCACATTTTTTAATTAATTAATTTGAATTATTTTTGTAGCTTCATCAGACCAGAGAACTACAGGATAATGCTAGCATGTCAAGCAAAATTGTGTAGCTTTCCAAACTGTTTTATTTAAAATATTTTAGTTATGGTCTTTGACAAAAACACCAAGGCATATTTTCCATGAATAATTTGGAGACATGTTTCACAGAGAAATCCAGAAATAGGTCAGTCTGCTAATACTGAACCGTGAACAGGTGGAGGTTCTCTAACAGCAACATAAAAACCAGATGACACTTTGAAAACTGTTAAAAACGAAACTGGGAAAGTTTGACCTTAATGACCGTTGTTACATTCAGTTTCCACCCTGAGAATTCAGAGAAGTATGGAGGTGGCAGGAACATGCTGCGGGGTGGTGTGCTGCAGGAGGAAGTGGTGCATGTCATAAAAAATATGGGAAGAACATTATGTGAAAACATATAAGGATTTCAGCCAGGTAGTGAAGCTCAGCTCCAAATGGGTCTTCCAGGTGGACAGTAATCATAATCCAGCCAAAGTGGTTCTAAAGTGGTTTAATTACAACAAAGTTCATGTTTTGTGTTGACATCACAAAGCCCTGACCTGTGGAGAATTTGTGGGTGGATCTAAAAAGGTGATTTGACAAACAAACCTGACCCAGTTCCACTGGTTCTGTCAGGGGGAATGGGCCAGAACTCCTGCAAACTATTGCGAAGATATCTGACTCAAGTCAGTTTAAAAGCAATTCTGCCAAATCCTGAAGGAATATATGTAAACTTTGAATTTTTAAGACATTTGTGAATAAATCCCTGACATTATAACTGACCAAAAACAAGAGCCGTTTGGTGTGATTTGACTTCAAACATCAAGAAAGTAAAGGTGAATTTAACTTTATGACTTCTGAATTGGAAGAAACTTAAAAACAAAAATCTAAGTAATTCTCTTTCTCATTATTCTGTAATTTTGAGTAGAAATTAATTTTGGTAAATTAAATTAATAATTGAACAACATAATTTATCTTAACTCAAAAACATCCGTGATAAATCAAATAGTAATGACTAAATACACATTAAATGAAGCTGAATTGACCGTTTTGTTTTCTTGGCTTTTCTTTAGAACAATTTGAAGTTCAACACAAAAGTAGAAGGTAAAACAATATTTCTTTTATTATTTTTGGAGAGTTCCCTGAATGTTCCCTGAGCTCAGGCAGTTGAGTTGTTTCCGTGTAGAGACTCACACGTGTGACCAGCTGCTGTTGCTGTTCGCTCGTTAAACATTTGGAGAGTCAATACGAATTCCATCAGGCTCCTTTCCTCCGGGTAAACACGGGGAAATACTGTGTGTAAATGTGCCACACTCATCGTTCACCCCTGCAGAAAATAGAGCCATCCAACTGTATCAATAAGCGGCGGTGGAGAGGTTCCAGGAGCAAACCTCAGCAATTCATTAGAGTCTGTGTCGCCTCCGGCAGATGAGGAGGTTTGCAGCTGTTGACGGCTCGTCGTGCAGAGGAGAGTCACGGATCTTTGGTAAATGTCAATGTGGCATATAAAGTCTGCAGAGGGGAGTCCTGTTCACATGAACTTTTTTATAACCTTTAATTACTGAAGGAAAACATTGATCGTTCCTTTTCAGATTCACATTTTTTTCCCCAAGAAACTTTCATGGCAAATTTAGTGAAGCAGTTTTAGAGTTACTTCAGAATAAGATGACAGATTTCAGTGATCAAGACAATGAATGTGTTACTATTTAATACATCTACAGGTGACCTTCATCTTAATTTTCTTTTTAACTTTTAGTCATCCTTATTTTCTAAGATATTATTCCTTCTACAATGACTCTCTAGATATAAATTCACAGCAGTCCAATTATTTTCAGCATTAGTAAGTACACTGCATGTCTGTATAATTTATTTTAAGTATAAACTCTTAGCTGCACATTCCATACATGTGGAGTGACTTTCTCACTTTGTCATTGTGAGAAAGTCACTGGAGCTAAAAATTTGAATTATTTGGCTGGTATGCTAGTTTAATGTAGAAGAAAAATAATACTGCACATCAACCTGAACACACCATAAGCATGGCAGAGCATGGTGGTGGCAGCATCATGTTTGGGCTGAGAGTTGATGGGTTAAGGTTCAAAGAGCCAGAGAAACAATAAGACGGTTTAGTACATACAGCCTGATGGGAGGAAAAACACTCTGAGGTTTTCTCCTTCCAGTGAGTCTCACAGCTCACTCTGTGACTTCTGCTCACCCTTAAAAAATCTTTAGAAAATAGTAGAAATATTTGAGTGTAGTTGTTAAAAAACAATAAGAAATATCTTAAATTTGTTGAAAACAGTAATGTTTGGGTTTTGTGAAAACTAGCATGTTAATTTTATATAATATTAGGCATGTTGTTGACATTGTCAGGTTAATAGCTCATGTACATCACATCCATAAAGTATTCAAAGTTCACTTTTTTGAGTTCTAATAAAAAAAAAAACACTTCACTGGTTTACGGCAAATTCTGTACAATTTCAACCACAGGATATATAAACTTTGCTCACATGTTGGTGCTTTCAGATGTTTTATATTCATCACTTCTGGTACAGAGTATCTTTCTTAAAAAGCATCTTCTTTATTGTCTTGACCTTAACCCATCACATCAGTTCAAACAAGATTTTCAAGATAACTCAGAAATTTCAGCTGAACATGAACTTTCAATGAACATTTGACCTCGAAGGCTCTAATCTTTCTCCAGTGTAAGACTAAATAAGTTCTGTGTGAGCCAAATAATGGTCAGTAGAAACATTTAATAAACTTATCTGTGAAAAATCTTGGTTTTCTTTTGATCTTATCGCAAATTTCATTAGAAGAAAATTAAAGGGATTTGCAAGAGAGGAAACAGGCCGGCATGCATGTCTTAAATACCATAAATAGATCAATATAAATGACAACATGTTTGTTTAAACTGTCTGTTCAGGTGAGGTTTATGAGAAACTGTGCAT
The DNA here is from genome assembly GCA_903066815.1 of Brachyrhaphis roseni. Taxonomy (NCBI): domain Eukaryota; kingdom Metazoa; phylum Chordata; class Actinopteri; order Cyprinodontiformes; family Poeciliidae; genus Brachyrhaphis; species Brachyrhaphis roseni. The sequence goes on from CAEFZY010017082.1 coordinate 29,445, forward strand.
GCAGAGCAAGGTGCCAGACATGCAGCACTTGACTCCTCTGAACAAACGCAAACAAAGTCCAAAGATAGCTGATGGCTGTCAGTCAAAGGCATGGCAGGCAGCTGCCTGGGCCTGTCAGCCATCACTCTTTTCCCAGGGTTCCTCTGAGCTGCAGATCCCCCGCCCGTGTTTTTACACAAACAGATCAGATTCCTTCTCAAACAGGCTGCTGCCGTCCCTTTTGATAACAGTGTAATAATTCAAAACAAATGATTCAGCCCTTTGATGGGAGCACTTTTATAGGTCACAAGGACATCACCGTCCGTCTGACATCTGTTTGATTTTATCTTTGTGAACTTTATCCCCCTGCGAGAAAATTTACTGTCTCTGACCAGAACCGTGTGCTGGAGCAGATCACTGGGCAACACAGAACATCCCCGGTTTTATAGACTGAAGTTAAAACTAGGATGGGAGCCCATGTTGACAAAGTTTTCCGCCTTGCAGAACTACTCATGGAAGTTTTTCACATTTTGTCATCTTACCACCATAAAATTTACTGCGTTTTGTTCAGTTTTTTATGTGATAGACGAACGTCTGCAACCTGAGGGTCAGGAGGTACAACTGGCTCTTTGGACGGTTTACAATGATTCTTAATACCTCTGACTGAAAATGATAGGGAACCAATGATTTGGTTATTCAATTATGGATATAATAACAAATGCGGGACTCAGCATTAAATCCTGTTTTTTCATGACAGAATTGCATTGAATTTCCACAACATAGATCCATTTTTTTCGTATCCATAAGTTGGAAACACTAAATGTATCCTATTATTGATTTATTTATTTAACAAATTTTCACCTTTTTCCTTATTTACAAACCTAAAATCATCAGAAATAAAACACTGATAACATTCTTATAGTATTTCTCTTTTTTCCAGATGATCACATAACATTTGTGGCTAAATGAGTTTTATTTCACCTGACTGAGGGTGAAAATGACTCTGTGGATTGTAAAAGTTGCAGACACCTGTGATATAATGGTGTAGTGGAAGGAAAATAGAATTTTCCTAGAATCTTCTTTTAAATACAAATCTGACAAGTGTGGCATGCTTTTGCTTCAACCCTTGATGAGTCAATAATTGTTGAATCTTAATAAGACCTGCAGTTACAGCCGCTGGTCTTCTAAATCTAGATCCTGACATTTTTCTTTACAAAACTGTCCAAGTTCAGTCAAACTGGATAAAGAAAGTTTGTAAATATTCATTTCCAATTTTTCCGACCTGGACTTTGACTAGACCATTCTAAAAATAATTTTCTTCAATCTAAACCGTCCACATTGTCTCTGGCTGGATGTTCAGGATCATTCTGCAGGTTTTCTTCCAAGATTATCCTGGATTTAGCTCAGTGCATTTTCACATCAACTCTCACCAGCTTCTCTGTCCCTGATGAAGAAAAGCATCCCCGCAGCATGATACTGCCATTACCATGTTCCATTGTGGGGATTTTGTATTCTGGGTGATGTGCTGAGTTAGTCAGCATTTATGCTAAAAGTTATTTTTTGGTCTAATCTGAGCAAAGCCTCTTTATTGAAATGTTAGTGGTGATTTTATGTAAAATGAAAATTGAACTTCTTATGATTTTCTTTCTACTATGGTTTTTATTTATTTATTTTCTTTTTACAAATAGCTTTTGTTCACTAATTGTCCCATAAACAGATCCTACCTGAGCTCCAGAGGCACCACAGAGCTCTTAGTTCATACTTATATTCCAGCAGTACAACTGATTGGTTATTGCACTAAATATCTTTGAGAGTTATCAGATGAACTTCAAATATTTAAAATAAATATTTTGTAAAATATATTGCATTCTTATTCTCACTACTTCATAACTATTCACTGCTTTGTGTTTGTCTGTGACATAATCCAACTCCCCTCCAAAATATGTAGATTATTGGTATTAATTATAATCTCACAAAATGCAAAAAGTTGAGTTGGTATTTATGTTTTTGTAAAGAACTGTATGCAAACAGGGAAAAAAAAAAGCTAAATTATAATTTTGCAAAGTTACAGCAGAACAACTGAGAACAAAAACAAGAAGTATGAAACTAAAACCTGATCCAGCTTAACTCCAAATATCAGCGCTAACTTCTCATGCTTTTCTATGTTTCTAGTTTGAAGAAAGACCACTGGGGGTTGCTTTCCTCCAGACTCCGGCCATGGTTGGAGCTGTATGCTAAAGCCATGGTCAGGCCCCAGAGATTTCCAGCCTCTTAGATGCCTATAACTCATCCCTAGTCCTGCTTCTGAAGGGAGATTTTCCCCTTCAATCCCAGGCCCCAAATATCCTTTCAAAGGCCGCAGACTGGAGACAGATATGTAGGTGTTTTAGATAACGCAGGAATTGCATTAAAGGATTTTTCTGTTTTAAAGCTGTTCCATCTTTTTTTGCCCTTTCCCATAGACCTAAAGAAGACTGACTGAGAGCGAACGGGAAGAGGGGTAAGGGATGTGCTTTGGGACAGAGTAGTTCGTACATTTGTGGTCAGTTCACAGCTCATAAAAGACTAGTGCTAACCTCAGAAGATATTGAATAATGTAGAGAGACTAGAGGCAGTGCAGAACCCCGCTAAAGAATACTAAAGTTATTGACCCGCGTTTGGAGAGAAAGCCTCATAGTTCATTGATCTCCTCACCAGCATAATTACAGGGCAGCAAGATGAATCTTCATGTGGAGGAAAACAGAAAATTTACAGTGATGAATTTTCAGAGTGATGGGGATTCGTGCCAAATGCAACCGTTAAATTAAAAGCTCTGGCCCAAAACCTCAGCGTGGGATAATTTTGTTTTGCAAAGCAGCGTGTGGCCGAAAAGAGACGAAGAAAAGTCAACAGAATCTCAGCCTGGAGGCGATGTGTAGACAGGAAAAGTCAGTTAAACAGGTTTGGTAAAGTCGTAGTATCCACTTAGGTACAGTACCTTGCAAAAGTATTCACACTCATTGCCTCAGAGTCCAACCTTAAACTTTGATGAATTTTAAAAAGCTCAAGCTCAGTCAGACTGGACAAAAAGCTTCTTTAAACATCAACTGTCAAGTCCAAATAGATTCTCAATTGGATTTATGTCTGGACTTTGATTAGGACATTTTCACATGAATATGCTTTGATCTAAATCTCTTCACTGTATTTCTGGCTGTTCTTATCCTGGAAGGTGAAACTCAGCCTTGGTCTCAAGTCTTCTGCAGCTTTTGAAAAGTTATTACAGGATTTTTCTGTACTTAAAAAAAAAGTAAATTAATGTCCTGTTATTAGCCTCCCTGTCCCTGCAGCATGATGCTGACACCACCATGTTTCATGGTAGGAGTTGTGTCATGCATAGCATTTTGCATATAGACCTAAAACCTAATTTAATTCAATTTATTTATATTTATATATAGCAAATGTCATCTTGAGGCGCTTTACAAAAAAATTTAAAAATGTAAAAAAATATTTCAGTTCAATCACACATACATTCAAATTAATTCTGATTATCAAACATTGCATTAAGTAATTTAAAAAGTTTGTATTTAGGAAACCCAGCAGATTGCCTCAAGTCATCACTCCTTTTGAATGTAGTAACAGTTGACAATTGCTTGCAACGAATCATTGACTTTACAGCAATCTCTCATAATGAGCATGCATGTAGCTACAGTGGAGAGGAAAAACTCTCCTGTTACAGGAAGAAACCTACAGCAGAACCAGAACCGGGCTCAGTACAAACATTCATCTGCCACCACCGACTGGAGGTTTGAGACAAATGGGATTCCTTGTTCTTTGTTTAAACAATGTTCTTCTTATCACTTTTCCAAAAATAAATCAGGTTTTGTAGATTGCAAACTAGTAGTTGTCCTGTCCATAGATCCTTCCACCTGAGCAGCAGATCTCTGCTGCTCCTCATGAGTAACCATGGTCTTCTCTGATTATTGCTCTCCTCCTCTTCCAGCCTGTCGGTTTAGGAGGATGTTCAGGTTCTGGTCGGTCTCCAGGTTCAGATGATGGATTCATCAGAACTCTGGGAGATTTTCAAAGCTTGGCATGTTGTTGCTGAACTTAAATGTTTTAAACGTCTTTCCAATGATCTCCCTGACCTGCTGTAGGATTTTGGTCTCCATGATGTTGGTTGTTCTCTAATATTCTCTGATGAACCTTGAACATTATTTTTATTAAAGGAAATAAAAATAAATTGAGGCTAAGTAGTTACGATTCCCACTCTTTATTTAATTTTATTTGCATTTTTTTTTCACTTTCATAATTGTCATCTGTTTTGTTTTGGTGTATCACACAAAATCACAATAAGTTTGTTGCCGTGATACAACAACATGCACATAATGTAAAGGAGTATAAATGCTTCTGCATGGCGGTGTAAATGTGTGTAACGACCGACATCTGCCTCCCATGCCTCTCTGTTTTATTAAAGCTTATGCTTCACTTTGGCATTTACTTTCTAACTTCATGATCACACGGCCTCCTATTCCCCAGCAGACTGTATTTACATTTGCCAGCTTAACATGAACAAGGTCAGGTCCGCGAACACACAACTCCTCCACAGTCCACATGTCGTTCTGCAGCGTTGGTTGGGCCGAGCGGCTCAGAGATTAGTCGACTTGTTCCTTCTGGTTTCTCGGCTTGGCTGCTCATTTTCTAAAGGATCAGCAGGCAAGAAAGTACTCCAATATTTTAAAATAGGTTTTATTTTGCTTTGCAAATTCTTCTAAACTGTGTTTAGCAGTCACAACATTACACTCTGTTACTTGCATTTTCCTTTTTTATTTCTGAAGCAAAACATTTGATATGAAACAAAACCAGACTTTGGTTATGGTCAGTGGGTTGTGAAACCACAAAAAATGCTCAAATTCTGAGTTTGTTGTCCCTGATGTATTAAAAAGCAAAAGGAATAAAGAAAGAAAGGGAATAATTTTAAATGTTGCGCCACTAATGTGTGTATATAACGGAGGTTATGATACAAAAAAAAAAAAGATCCAGTCATAAATCCCAGATTTCAAAACGCGCCTGAACCAAGCCCAGATATTTGCTGAAATAATACATCACATATCTCACATTCAGAAAATTACAGACAAGCAGCCTCACTCTACAGACGGGCGCTCGACTAGACAGGGACTACCCGGACCCACATGGTCAGAACCCACACATGAGTGGATCCAAAACGGCATGAGAGACAAAAATACGAACGAGAGCGGAAGAGCAGGGAAACAGGCTTGTGGCTGAAATCGAGGAAGGATCAACTAAAAACTGCAGCAGCAGAGCTTGAAATTAAATTCTGAGAAAACATGAAGTAATCGCTGTCTTCCTTTTTCTGCCATTAGAAACTGGAAAGCCGTTAATTAAACGTCGCTAAGGTAAGCTGGGCTTCTCTTTTCCTCCTTCCATGGTGCTGCTTTGTGAATTCCAGCACAGTTCCTCGCCTCATTTGTTGTTTGGTGGTGTACATTTTACTTATTGAGCAGTGGAGTTTTGTACAGCCTAGGCAGAGATTAAGACAAATTCTGATAAGGACTGGAAGTTGACTCTCAGCATTAAGGAGGATTAATGTTTAGCTCTGTGTGGCAGGGGCCTTCTCAGTGGCTGTGTTTACGCAGTGTTGCAGACCCCGCATTAATCCGAAATTAGTATAAAAGATCAGCTGTGGCCACTGAGGCGAACCTTCGAAGGGCTTAGGCCTGTAATCAAGTCTCACTTTTGGACAATGAGCGCCTAGAAGGTCAATGAGAGATGAGGGGTGGGGTATTGGGGGTTGGGGGCTCTTTTGGGCTTGGTATGTGGCTTCTCCTCCTGAAAACATTGGACCAGGATTTGTTTTAGTTGGAATTGAAGGAGATATTCATGTTTATCATTTAACACTTGAAAGACATTTCTCTCTTTTTACTTGAAGCCGATCTGAAATCTTATCCATGTATTTGATGACACAAGTTTACTTTTCAGAGCGGGACATATTAGCTCTGTCACGCAATTATGATGTGTACCGAGCGATGAAAACAAGACAGTATGGAGCTATAGAGCTGCTTGTATAAAATAGGGCAACATTTCTCCTGTTCCAACACAAACCGGGACAGAGAGGAGGTGCATGGAGAATCGCATGAGATGCCTGAGAGTCATAAAAAACTAAAACTGCATAAAATTTAAAACTACCAGAAAAATATGAGTGAGTTTAACACAAAATTATATTTAGTATTTCAAAAACACTTTCAGTAAAGTAGTTTTGAACTGAATTAGGAAGAAAGTAAATGGAAAACTATCTATCTATCTATCTATCTATCTATCTATCTATCTATCTATCTATCTATCTATCTATCTATCTATCTATCTATC
>CAEFZY010017085.1:0-227478 GCA_903066815.1 Brachyrhaphis roseni
ATAAGGAGGAACAATTTATTTATATCTATATATATATATATATATATATATATATATATATATATGTGTGTGTGTGTGTAGGTTGTGCATTTCTGCTTTTAAAAGTTGTCTTAGTCACAGCTGAGTTGAAAACATGAAAATTAGTTTGGAGTTCATTTAATTTTCTTTCAGCCATGGGTATTTTGGTGACTGTATTGTTGATCTAATTTATTAATTTGGAAGCTAAATGCAACCTTTTTCTTTTCTGGGATGACTAACTCATGGGGGTTGTGATTAGAAGTGTTAATATTGCAATAAACTCTAATTATCTTTATCCTAGAAATGCACATTTTGGTTGGGTTTGTGATTCTTACTGCTGAAGTCTTTTTTTTTTTCAGCGTTAGTTTCATGGACCCATTAGGAAGTATCAGTATTTATAGTTCTGATTTTATATTATGTGCTGTCTACAGTAGTTGTTCAGTACTTATAAATGGTGTAATGAACATAATTTTTATTTTAAAATGGATAAGTTTTATTTCTAAGCAGTATTTGTTTTTGTTGGGCTCTGATATTATTCTCTTTAAATGTTTTTAATCATCACTTTGATTGCTATTACTATATCACAAAAATCTGTGAGAAAATTTCAAGTCCATATTGCTCGTCCCCTCTGTCAACCAACTTACACAATTATTAAATATGCATTCTTTTCTCATCTTTCGTCTCCTTTCTGCCTTGCTTTTTTCTTGCCCAGCAGCTAATTTCGTCCAGGATTCTGGGAACCAAAAACTGGATAATCCCCAGGTGCTCAAAAGGGTCTATGTAATAGATTTTTGGACTGGTGAGCTGCAACACTATCACTTTTTATCATGCACTCACACTAGAGACTCCTCTGTTTTGTGTTGTTTTTTGGGTTTTTTTAGATTTATGGAGCCTTGTCAATTTCTGTGTTTTTTAACCTTTATTTTGACGGTCTTTGAGGCGGTAACCAAGACAACTAGCCCCACAGGTTTCCGTCTTATTGGCAACCAGCTACGAGCGGTGCAAGTCTTTCAGGGCTTTGGAGAGTTTGCAGAGCGAGTTCAGACATCTAATCTACACATATTCCATACTGCTGCTGACCCAGGTTGTTCCATGCTTCCCCCTCCCTCCCCCTCCTTCCTCCCCTTCCTTCCCCAGCCAGAAAGGTTGAACTCCAGAAGAAACCCCCACAGGGCCACTAACTTTCCCCCCAAACTTATCCTGCCCTCCCTCTTTCTCCCCCCAAATCTGGCTCACAAGTCTCTCCATCTCTTTTTCCTTTAATTCTTCGTTTTTTTTTCTCTCTCTCCCCTTCTGTTTCTGCGAATGCTCTCCATTTCATCAAGTTCCCCCAAGGCCATTTTTTCCTGACTGCGTGATTTGTTTTAGTTGACAGCATTCTCTGTATTCATTTCTGGTTTTTGGAAATATCTCATTTTCACCAACTGCCAAATTGCTGGTCATTTTGTGTTGGCTCCTACCCTCGAATGAGTTTAATGTGAGAAATTTAAAAAAGAAAGCACTTAAAATCTTTTTGAGCAGAAACAGCATTTTTTTATTATTATTTAGTTTCACAGAAAGGACAGCTGGACAAAGTCTGCATTAAGCTGCACGTGAGCAGCAGCCCAGGAAAATCAGGTTTACTACTGTCTCACACTCTGATGCCAATTACAGATAAGACATATAAAACACATTGTTGCCACTTCCTCTGTATACAGCCATTGAGCTTTCAGCCAAACCGTAAAAAACTCAGTTTTGTGTGAGGTAATAAAAACGAGTCCCCACTTTAAAGCAGCATAGCGACTTTGAAAGAGGAATGTAGGCATTTTTATTTTTGTTAATTTGGCAACTGTCCAGTGTGTGGACTTGCAGACGCAGATTATTGCAGATGATGGGCTCAATTCCAACACAATTCAGATTGATAATATGCAAGAACCAGATTGCATTGACACTTTTGAAAAGCCATATGCTTTGTCTTTTTTACTAAACAGGAAAAATGCAGCTGAGAAAGCAGGTGCTGAACTTGTAAATATTTTTCTTCCAATGAAGATATTGACATAAAATTATCAACTAATGTGGGTAATGACTGCACATACAAATGCATAGATGTGAAAATAAAGAGCTTAGAAAGCCAAGAAACACACTAAAACATGAACACATATAGAAAGAAATCTTTCTCCTTAACAGGGCAAATTAATATGAGCTGATTCTATCCTTTTTTAATGACCTACAAATAGGCTTCACACAAGAGACATGTCATGATGGATAAAAGAGGACTCTCTTAAACCTTTACAACCTTATTTTAGCCAACCAAGCTCATGCTAGTGGTTAAATATATAATAATCTACCAGATGTTACAGTGAGCACGGCTGTGGCTATAATGCGAAAGAGAAAAGACAGTAATTTTACCGTAAACAAGCCACTATGGTGCTTTCAATGAAAGAATTTTTACAAGAAAAAAAAGATATTTTTTTATTAGAATAGTTTCCGAAGAGTCAGACGAGCTTCAGAAAAACACTGAATTGGAAAATGCAGTTTTAAAAAAAACCTTAAAGTAGTGTGCACAACAACCAGATTATCTATACCTGCTCTGCACAACACGCCAATGCTGAAGAAAAAGCTTTTGAAGCTTGTCGAAATGTGTAAAAATGCAATCTGGTGAGATGAGGCAAAAGTTTCACTCTCTGGATGTCATTCCACATGGCATGTTTTGAACAGAAATGTCTTTGGATATTGCACTAAAAACCTTCCAACAGTGAAGTTTGGAGTTGACAAGATGATTAAAATATAATGGAACTATTTTCCAGGAAATGGCACAGCCTGACATCTTATAATTTAAGTATGAATGGAGAGAAGAAATAAAGATGCAAGAATGTCCCAGTCAACCACCTGATAAAAGTCCAGTTGTAAATCTATGCATGCAACTAGTTTCTTCATGCAGGAGATACCCTGAATCCAACAAAGGCCTTTACTTAAATATTAAATACATTTCAGTAAGTGTCTCTAGTATCCATTGACCAAGGATGGATGATTGATGTCTATATATTTTGAATATGTTGGGTTGCTACCAACATCTGCATGACTGTTTATCTGTCATGACTGCATGACAGATAAACACTGTCATTTTTGATAAAGTATTTATTTCCTTTTACTTTTTTTGTCCACAACTTTCAAAAAACATAAAACTGCACTATTGCTCTTGAATTTTGCAATGACGATATTGATTATGATTAAACAACATTTTTCTGACTATTTTCTTCAATTTTCTAACATCAGGACATCCCCACTAGTCTCTCTACGCTTTGTAATCTTAATTACTTAGATTTAAATCAGCTGTAAGCATAAAGGACGGTGAAAATTCATTCAAATTGCCAAATAAATGATTGAAAAGGAGAATTTTAAAGCATGAAGCCAGAAACATTAAACACACCACATATTCCATCTAATCAGTGCTTTTTGATTGCAACATATACACACACTGATAGTGCAGCGATGATGACAAGTGAGTATGTTTTGCAGCTTTAATGTTTTACTTTTTACTTAATGTATAGCCTTCACATTTACACATAGCAAAACCCCTTATCCAGTCATCAGCCTCATTCTCATCTATCTGTATAGAAAGTGTCGCATTCCTGATAAAGAGAGAGACAGAGCTCTAGTCTTATAAGCTGCCATGTTTGCCTCAGTTCACATGCTGGTCCCACCACAATGCTACTTTTCAGACAGCTATCAGCCTTGGCCATCTTTCAGAGAAGCATTTTCCACTCTTTCTCTGCCTCTATCTGCCTTGTTATGACCTTATGCAGCCCATGTTTTTTGGGGGGGGGGGTTTGCAGGAGAAGTGACAGATCTCATTGCTGTTCAGCCAAAGCACCCCAACCCCAACACCCGCTCCCCCACAGCCCCACACATACATCTCGTTCCCATGGACTCACCCACCACACCTTAAAAAACTCAGCCCTTCCACATTCACTTCATTGCATTTGCTCTCAAAAGGCATGGCTAAAAACATAGTCCTCCCATTTTTAATAGTAGCCTCTTTATCTTCATCTGTCATCATGTCTAAGAGTTGTAGAACACTCTGCTGCCTCTGACTCACCAGCAACCCCTCTTGCAGACTTTTCAAACTCGCAGGCGTGCATCAGACACACTTGAGTGTGCGCACTGTCTTGACTCATGCAAAAGCTGCAAGATGTTTACAGAATTCAGGGAAAGTTGGCTCGAGATAGCAGAGAAATAAAAGAAGATAAAAAGTAAAGACAAAAATCCGAAGAGGAATTTTAAAAAGGCAAGGACATTTTAAATAAAAGGATTTGAATGGATAAAGTCAGAGCAGCAAATAGTCAGTGCAAACTACATCTTTGTTTGTGGGAGAAGATGTGGCAATATTCAAGGGAGAATAAAAGCTGGCAGCAACATTTTGACCAATTATTTTTGCCAAGTCATCAAATTGTCATCAAAACTTTTTTCCACTCCATATGTGGACATTGATGGTTTTACTATCAGTGAAAAATAACCTTTCTCTAGTGGAAAACAGCAACATGCGAAACTCTGAAGCTTAACATTGAAAAAAAAAAATTATAACACTCCATTGAAAAAAAAGCATTTTGAATAGAAGTCGGTGGCATACAAGAAAACAGCCAAAAGGACAATTTATCTCTTTAGTTAAAAATATGTACAGAAGACTTGTAGGAAGGAATGAATGGTAAATTTCATCCTAAAATACACAGGTAAAATTACACACACAAAGAAAACAATAAAAAATTTAATGTACAACAAAATTCTTGAGAACCTGTCTTGCTCTCATTTTCACTAACTAAATGCCCTTCTTAGATGAATACTCAGAACCGTACCTTATCAAAAACCCTGTATTCTTCATTACTCTTTTTATTTTATTTTTAGCAAGTGGTAAAATTATGCACAATGCACATTTTTAATTTTTTTTTATTTCTTTATATTTTTTACATCTATATTTATATTCTTTATTTTATATTTATATTTTATATAAAATGAAGAGCCTGCTCACAATGGTGCACAATTTTTGGGTCAGTCTTTTCACAACATTTAATGGACCTGATGTGTGGTATAGTCTAATATAGAAGGTTTCTTTTAAAATAGTTGCAAAACAACAAAATTAACTACAAATGTTTTACCTTTTTTAACGTATTCATGAAGGAAATTAAATTCAGCTCATGCATTTTGGCTTTCACCCACTACTATATTTCACTTTTGACAGTGAGTCAGAAAAGCCACGCAGACCACATTTGGGCGTAAAGTGCCACACAGTAGCTATTAATGGTTTTCTGTAGAACTGGGCTAAAATTATAAGAAAGGGTGTTATGATTCAGTTGCTGTTAATCGTACCTGCTGCTTTTTTTTTTTGCTAGTATCTGCCTTCAAATTTCTTCATCATTTTCTTTATCAGAATTAGTTTCCTCTATTTTTAAAAGTGTCGGAAATAACACTGCCCACCATTTTCAGTCTTTTACGTCATTGACCAACAGCAGGTATTTCGATGAGGAAATTCATTCTTCAAATGGTCTATGACATAAGCTTCGATGCACAAATATGGATACTATTGTGACTCTCTCATTTTCTGTTGCATTCAAAACCACCACTTTTTCTGTTAGGAGTTACACTCCTTAGGAACAAAGAATTGAGATCAACAGATTAGACTTTAAAAAACACAAACCAATAAGATCAAAAAATGGAAATGGGTATTAGTCTTAAAATGCCTGATTGGTCTATCTATATTCTTTATCTAGTGCCAAAATGTTGCCTTTCCTACTCTTTACGTAAACATTCTCAGGAACAGATTTCTGGAAAAAAAAAAAAAAAAAAAAAAAGATGTGGAGAGCTGTCATCTTGATGCTGGTGGTTGCCCGGGGAGATGAAAGCAGGGCTGTCAGATGATGCTGAGCTGTTTATTAAAGACATTTCACTGATAGGTCAGGGATGCATCCAAACAGCTCCACACATGCTGCCATCGTACAGCGACAAACACAAACACAAACCCTGCAGCCGTAGCATTACGAATTTGCTATGTAGATCGTGGTCACAGGAGCAGAAATCCCATAGAGGAGTGGGAAAAGGAACAATGGTTTCTCTGATGAAGTGCTGGCACTAGTAGCAGTGCAAACCAGAATCTAAGAGTATGATTTAGTCTGATATGTTGGGTGGAAACAGACACAAATAAACTAAGGAGCAAACACTTAAAGCCATTTAGTAATAGAATAAGTTCAAATATCTGTAGTTTTTATTAGACTAAGTTTCATTTAAGCTAACTTGGACTGTTCAAATAATTAAATTTGTGCTCAAATTGTGAGCTCCTAATAATGACACTATTGATGCAACTGACAAAAAAAGATGATTGACAAAGTATTTAGTAAAGTAATCATCCTATTCTGTTCTTCAAATGCCGTAAACATGGCGTTCTCAGACTCAGTGAGCCAGAAAATCTTACTATAAAAAGTTGATCAGTCTTATTAAATGAAAATGGCCTCACGACAACAATATTACAGTTTATTGCAATAATCTCTGGGACAATTTACCATCCAGAAAAATTTGTCAATTTTGCTGGATGGTTAATGACAGGCCTTGCTCTAACTACAGGAGACAGTGGTTCTACATAGTATTGACTAAAGGTGGGCGAGTGCAAATATATGCCTCAATTTTCAGATTTTTATCTGTATAGAGATTGAAAACATTTCTGTTCATTTCACTTCAAAATGGTGCACTACTGTGCGTTAATTTATCATACAAAACAGCAATAAAATATATTAAAATGTGACCCAATGCGAAAAAGTTGAAAGAGAGTGAATATCTTTGCAAGTTGCATTAGATGCATTTCACCTCGGTGTTATACTGTTATCTTATATGTTATTGTCTTCTGTATTTATGACCTTGTGATGTTTCTTTTAAACTGGTCCCCTGGACTCAGATTAATTTTGCTCTCAAGAGCAAACAGGAAGGTGACTACTCATATCCAACCAGCTGCCTCTTTCTGTTTCAAAATAAACGTGTCATTCCTTGACAGTGTAAAGATGTTTCTACCTGCATGTGAGAAGTAGCAGAGCTGTGACCATATTTTTATTTCCTTACATAAATCACTTTCTCTTCCATCTCCCTGTCTTTTTCCAAATATACACCTCGCCCACCGAACCACGGACATGTGCATCCAGACATATCTAAGCCTACATCAACAAGGACTTCGCCACCCCTGGTAGTGGCAGGCTGAAACCAAGCACTTAAGAAAATAAATAATGTGCTACAATGCGCTGTCTGTGCTCTGCTTTGCCTCTGAGGTAGAAGTCCTCGCATTTGTAGTCTCTCTCCTTCACCTAAGCATTTTCATACAACAAATCCCATCAGAAAGGATCCTTCATACAAGTGTGAGTGTTACAAAATAACCACATGGGGATAATTTTGCTGCAGTAAGGACTCGCCGCCTGCTTTTAGTTTGTGCTGTTTGCTCTTTGTGAACTACACCGACTTGTCACCTATCCTCCACCAGAGGCACAGCTGAGCCACTTTCTGTACAGGTTTCAACAAGCTTTTCATTCCATTCTATTAATATGATGCTTTTTATTCCACTCCTCCGTCATTCACAACTGAACCTCTCATCTATGGTTTTTTTTTGTTTTTTTTTACTTAGCGTAACCCGACAAATTACATTGTGAGGGGGAAAGTCAGAACTCTTTAAAGGGGTTGAGATTTTGGGCCAGGCCATATGAGCTGAGGGAAATGACCTACTAACTTTTCAAAACATCCCTGTGGCTGACTTGGGGGGCCTGAGCTCTCGCCATGATTGGCAAAAGCTTAAAGAGGTGTTTTAGGGCTCAGTGACGATGTTATCACACTGTAAGCTGCCTTAATGGACTTCCAACTGTTTGTGTGAAGGACTCCCGTAATGACAGGGATAAACTGATAACAGTCTCTGTTACAAACTGCACAAAGGAACCGTCAGACCGTGTCTCGGATGATGAGCACATTCATTCAGATATATAGACAGCAATGACGGAAATCACACCCACATGGTGACATGACTCATATTTCCTGGGTCATCTTCCTCCTTTTAATGACATCGGGGCGGAAAGAAATGGCGGCCAGTTCACTCCGTCCCTTCCAGCTTCGGTCTCTTCCCAGCTCTGTGCAGAACAGGTATTTCCAAAGACACTCCTGTGCCAAAACCGAGCGTCATTACTGGAGGTGCCCCGACAGGTCGGCACAGTAATGCACGCCTGACAATGGTTGGCGTCTGTCTCTTACTGACTTCAAATACAGAGCGCTGAAGCTGAGAAAGAAGATGGAGCTCAGTATATTAAGCTCAGAAACTCACATAAATAACCATGGTGCCCTGCATGTGGAAGGTATTTTCACAGGATAGCCTTCAGACAGGCCTGACAACAATGAGCAGGACTGTTAGGACAACTTTTCAAGAAAAAAAAAAAGTGGAAGGAAAAGAAAAACAGAGTCTGGGGAATGTCCAGACCAAGTCCCTTTGTCTTCCCAGCAAGGCTTTAAGAGAGCCGGGAATGAGACTGCTGTCAGCAAAATGACTTGTAACATTCCTTGTCAAGAGATCCAGCAATGGGATGTTTTAAAAGCTGATAAAGTTTTCCACTGACCTGCCACAATTTCAAGTGGAAACTATGATGGAGTGCTGAAGAGTTTAAGAGTTTTTAGAATTAATCTGTTTATCGAGAAAAGAAGTACATATTAAAATATCGTAGTAAATCTGCACTGAAATATGAGAATTTTTAATAATTGTCCCAATTACTATAGAGCGCTTTACAAAAGCATTGTAAAATAATTTAAAGGGTATACAACAAAAAAAAAATTCATATCCCTTTACGTTTTTCACATTAAAAAATGTAATTACTGTGTCTGTGGGACAGACGTACAGACAGCTGCAAGTCTTTTGGGGTTATGTGGCCACCAGTTTTTATACTGTTATGTCTCTGCTGGCTCTATCAGGATTTCCCTGTATTAAGCTCCATCAATTTCCTCCATCCACTTTAACCAACTTTCTCATCCCTGCTAAAGAAAAAACTCAGACAGAATGACACTGCCATGTTTTGTTGCGTTCAGCTTGATTTCCATTGTTAATTGAAAAAGTTTAGTTTGGTCTCCTCTAAACACGGTGCCTTCCGCCATATGTTTTTGTGGCTTTCTTTCAGTAATGACTTTTGTTTTCCCAGGCTTCTTTTAAACCCAGAGTCATGGAGTTTTCCACTAATGTCTGTCCTCTCAGCCCTTAGCTGTGGATTTTTGCAGCTCCTCCAGTTCATTACCATGCTTTGAGGCCTTCACAGGACAGCTGTATTCATGAGGAGATTAAATTACCCACAATCGGTGTCGCCTAAATAATTAGATGACTTTTTAAAAGCAGTCTGTGGCACTGGGTTTTATTTTGAGGTACCAGAATGTACATCTGTTTATAGGATTGGTTTTCTTAAAATAGAAACGATTAGAAAAATAGAACTTTTAGAAAATCATTTTACCCTTTGCAGAAACACTCTGGACTACCACATAAAAGTTTACAACATGACAAAATGCAAAACATTTCATAGTATGAATCCTTTTTGAAATTACAGCGGCAATCAGAAAAGGAACAACATCTATTTATTAAAGTGATCACAGCTAAAAAAAAAAGCAAAGCATGTATAATTGAGCTGAGTTGAAGCTAGCTCTCACAACAATCTTGACCTAATCTTTGGCTAGAACCTTGTTTCAGCCCTGACAACGAGCTTCAACTAAATGTACCCCCTTTCGCCGCTGAGAACGATACCACTGCCAACATGGATGCGTCCGTACAAGCAGCCGCGTATGAAGAGCCAGTGCATGTGGTTGCCTGTGTCTGTTTGTGCTTTGATACTTGTTTTTGTTTTAACTCATGCCAGGGTTATAAAAAAAAAAGTCTAAAAAGAATCCATCTGTCAGTGCACTGGGATTTTCATTCTGTATCGGGAGTATGTTTCTAGTTTTTAGATGAAAGAAGTGCTGTGTGTGGTGTGTGCATGTGTGTGCAGAAGAGAGTCTGTGGGAAGATTGCCTCTGATGCTCTGTTTGCATCTGTGTATTTTTCTTGCAGGGCGTGTTCCTGGATTCCACCACACTGGGACATTACCCCCAGGTGCTCTCTCTCTCGCTCACTCTCTCTCTCTCTCTTTCTGAAAATACCTTGAGGATTAGGTGGACAGCAGCGGTGAGAAGGAGGAGGTGGGGGTGAGGTGGTGATTGACGGCTGAAAAGCTGGAGAGGTGCTCAGGCATGCTGCGGTCGGGGCGAAAAGGGGACTGCATACATAGGCAGAGGGAGATGGGGGGGGGTCTGAGGGGGGTGCTCAGCTGTTGCTACCCACACCCATTATCACCCACCACCTCCTCAGTCAGGTCAGGTTTCAAATAACTCCTGCTTACCTTTAAATCAACAGAAGGTTTCATTCTTTCTCCTCTCTTTCAGGCTTCCTTTCTCTCAAACTAGCAACCTGATTTGGTTCCCGTGCTGCAACAGTTTTGTACGAGGATCCACCCTGTCCCAGAATCCTGCTGAAGATTTCCGGTTTTAAAGACAAGCAGGCGGTTTCAGCAACGAGCAACGCGCATCCACATCGTGCATCTAATCTGGCTAGTTTGGTTTTGTTTGTTTTGGGGGGTTTTTGCATGACACAAAAACACTGTGGATGCCCAACAATCTCTTCTTTGTATTACTTTTCCCATACATCATCCAAGTTTGGCACTGCAGAGGACAGCAGCACCCCCTGTGGCCACGATGACAACTACAAGGGAGCCTAGAAAAATGTGCTTTGAATACGGCCTCATGATCACCTTTGGCTCTTCAAATAGGTTTGTGGTAAACTCTGCCTGAATAAAGAACTGCATTATGGCTCATTTTCAAATACTTGTTGTTGCTCATTATTCATCACCTCACAAAGAAAGAATGTTGTTTTGTCTCATCTTTCAGACTTGTGGGTTGTCTGCGTTACACACATACACGCACTCCTGCACACACCCCCACCCTCGGCCCCCCCAATCTCCCTCTGCCTATACATACACACACACACGCACGCACACGCACACCCCGGAGAAGCAGCAGCCAGAGTGTGTGGTCATAAC
Organism: Brachyrhaphis roseni; assembly: GCA_903066815.1. Lineage (NCBI taxonomy): Eukaryota > Metazoa > Chordata > Actinopteri > Cyprinodontiformes > Poeciliidae > Brachyrhaphis > Brachyrhaphis roseni. The sequence continues at coordinate 11,115 of CAEFZY010017085.1, forward strand.
CACATCATCTACAAGTACCATGCATATAAGGAAACCACAGGAGCAGAATAATCATTGTATTGATGAAAGCAGATGGGGGTTTTTTCCTCGTTCTTTTTCTACCACTCATCCTATATCACACTCTTACATTTTCCATTTTATCACAAAATTACACATAATGAAGTGCAATTTAAATAGTTGTATCAGTTCCACTTTCCAGTTTTCATCAGAAATTTAAGCTGATGGTAATTTACTATGCCTTGTAAATGTGTTTGTATTCCTTGACTTTTCTTACATTTTGTCATTTCTCATCAACAAGTTTTCATGTATTTTAGAGAAATTTTATGTGATAGATAAAAAATATAAACTGTTGCGAAGCTGTAAAGTGGACTAAAACAGGAATGCTTGGTTTTCAAATGTATTTAAAAGTAAAAAAAAAAAAAAAAAACTACAACGCATGTCCTGCAATTGCTGCAATTCCCCTATAGTTATTACTCTGTAGGACCACCGTTTGTCACTTTTCCTTCTGCAAATCTTTCAGGGCACATCCAGCTTTGTTTAAGTTTTTGCCTCCTTCTCTTTGTAGAATAGCTCCAGCACTGTTAGACTGGATATGGACTGTCTGTAAACAGCAGTTTTAAAGTCATGCCACAAATTTTTGATTGGCTTTAGCTATGAACTTTGACAAGAACATGCCATGACATAAACCATTCCTTTGCACTTCTGGTTGAGTTTTTAATGTCCAACTCCATCCCAGTCTCTTTCGTACCCTCTAAAACTGTCCAGTGTGTTACTCCCTCTAATTTCTCCATCAACTCTGACCAGCTTCCATTTTTCTCCACAGCATGACGCTGACACCACCATGTTTCACGGGGGTGGGGGGGGTCAGTATTCTCAGGGTGTTCGTTTTTTTCCGCCACACAAGGAACTTTGAAAAGTAGGCTAAAAAATTCAACTGTTCTTTCATCTGACACCTTTCACACGTTTTGCTCTGACCTCTGCATGGCTTGTGGAAAACTGAAAATTATGGCTTTGTGTATTCAGAGGCCAGGTCTGTGGAGTTTGTTGTAATATTTGTGTTGTTAGCAGATTGTGATACATGAGCTGTGGATTTCTACTGCTACTGGAGTTAATTTGAACGTCTCACCTACTTCTGAGTAAACTTCTCTACCACTTTGTCCTTTCCCTGTCTATGTTCCTTGAGCTTCAAAATGCTATTTACTCACTAATGAAAGGTAGGGGCCTTCTGAAAGGTAGGTAGTTGCAATGTTTCAGATTTCTTTGTTCTAATAGTTTTGAAAAGCCATGTACTTTCCCTCTACTTTGCAGTTCTTTTCCTGTCTATCACAAAAAATCTGGATGAAATACATTAAAGGTTGTGGTTGTGACATGACAATATGTGGGAAAATTCAAGGGTGTTATAAAAATCACTTTCAAGGCATTTCACTTTCCAATGTTTGCACCTACAGCTGAGACACAAGTGGCAAGTGAGAGCTAAGTTAAACCCACACATTGATGAAAAGAAAGACTTACAGAGAGCAGCCATCTCCTTTGGCAGGTCAGCCCCAAATCTTCCAAACAGGCTGCTGTTGGCTAGCAGGTCAAAGGGGGAGTGGCTTCTCATGGAGTTGAAGGGGAAGGGGTAGACAGCAGGCGGGAAGCCGGTCAAGTGACCCACCTGCTGCTCCCTGTTGGTAGCCATGTTGACGGAGCACCCAGGGGTCCGTAGCCGGCCTCCGAGGCTCTTCTAACGCCCCTTAAAAAAAAAATCCTCCACCGAGCCAAAATCAGAGTCCTCAGAGTAAGCAGTGAAGTGCTGAGGGAAAGCCGGGGTCCACTTCGAGGCACTTATCCAGTCAGCATTCTGAGGAGGAGAGAGCAAAGAACTGTGTCATTTCTTACAAAGAAACTCGCACCATAAATCAAAACAAGTGGTTCTAACTGGCATGAATCTAAGGATAAAATCTGTAGTTTATTTTAGCATCCATCTCCATTGTGAGACAGTGAAACGTTCATCTGTAGGTTTAATGAAAGATGAGTGTGTAAAGTTCATACTAACAGGTATGGTGAGAAGGGAAGTGGAAGGAAAGTGGAAGTTGGGAAGGATGGGATGTCCTGAACCATAACTGATAAAGATAAGAAAGGTAAATAAATTAGTGGGCTTGGAGAGGAAAACTGGGAGAACCCCCCCAAAAAAAACTAAACTGAGAGAGCGAAAACGGAACCAAGAAATTTGGAAAAAGTTGTAACAAGGACGAGTAGGAAGGAGGGAGGGAGTAGGAATAAATAGGAATGAAAAAGAAAGAGAGAGAAAGCTCTTGTTCTTTTAGTTCTGAAGAGTTTCCAGACTTCTACAGTGATTCCAGGCTATGCCATATGATTTAAATCACCAGAACTCCACTATAAAGACCTCTTCTGTTTCTGCTGCCAGCCTAGCACAGCAGCCTGCCTCTTTGCCTCTTCCCCCCGGAGGAGAGGCCCAGACACGGGGTCCAGAGCATGAAGAAGGGAGGGGGGAGGGGTCGATGGATGAGGAAAATGAGATCCACTGATTGCTAACTGATGCTGTCACTTCCAACTATCTTCCCTTCAAGTCGGGCTCCAATCCCACAGAGTCATTTTGGCTCTGACCTCCTACAAGCTGCTCATCACTCTGACTGCTCGCAGTAGGCACACTCACACAAGGCTGCAGTTATGCCCCCACTGTTGACTTTCGGCGCAAGAGGGGGGGAAAAGACGAGAAAGAAAAAAAACCTGGAAAAAAAATTGTTTTCTTTATTTGCCTTTTGCTTCCTCCGAGTGATTCCATGAGTGGGTGGTGTGATCAGCTTGTTTTTTAAAATGTGGCTTTGAAAAAGAGCAGAGCCAAGGAATTTGGGACTGCTGTGGCTTGTGAATCTGGGAGAAAAGACAGGGGGAAAAAAAAAAAATCTTGGTAATGAATTCGGTATAAACAAAGAAAAGAGGGGAGGGAGTGAGGGGAGAAAAGATCTAAGGCTGAACTGGTGAACTGCTGAACTGAGTGAAAAAAAGAAGAAGAAAACCCACAGAGGAACAGTGACGGGGTCTGGGCACTTGGGGGCACTAAGGGGTGGCGCCATGCTTGGGGGAAAAAAAAAAAAAAAAAGAAAAACTGGGAACGCTTTCCACATATGCTGCGCACACTTTCTGACACATACACATGCAATCAGGCACCCAAAAAAACTCCACACGTCATATGTGTGTGAGAGCTTAAGCACGAATACACACACAGACACACACACTTCTCACCCCATGCCTTTTTTCCAAGGCTCTGGCTCCCACCCTGCCTCTCTTTCTGGCTCTCTCTCTTTCAACAGAGCCAGTTAATTACACCCTACTGCTGCAGGCAGCTTCAAACCACCACTAATTTAGAGTTCCATTACAGTAAACTGTTCCACATGTGCATCCAGGGCCCAGGCAGGCTCGGGTGGCCACGTTTCAGGAAGAAGCAGCCACCGACAGGCACCCACCCCCCTCACCCCCAATCCTGCCAACGCAGACTACCATCTTTCTTCTTCTCCTCTTTCTGGTTCTCTTGCTTCCCAGTTCATCAGCAAAACTTGCTTGGATTACCTGCCTCAAAACCCCTCCGTTTCTATCCCGTTACAGCTTATCCAACTTGCAGAATGACCCTATGCGAGGTTCCATTTTGCTGCAAATGCAAAATTACGTCAGTAGAAGATTTCACAATGGGACTAATGGGAAAAGAGGTATATAGTCAAAAAAAAAAACAAAAAAAACAGCTGCCAGCACCATACCACTATGCGTGTGTGTGTCTGGTGCGTGTCCAGCCTGGGTTTCCTTGGCTAGTGTTTGGCCTATTTGGATATCTCCTTTGTGAACTCAAAGCAGCACTCGTAAAGGCAGCACAATTCAGAGGATATAAAAGTCAACATACCCCTGTTAAAATGCCTGGTTTCTGTAATGTGTGATCATTTCAGAGCTTTTTCCACATTTATTTTGTGGACCCAAACCATGTATGTGCTCTCCACGTCTTTCTTCTCTGGATTCAAATAAATCAGGGAACAAACTGAAGTCTTTCATGGTAAAAATATTTTTTTAAAAAGGCTGAAAAATGTGTGCAGACTTAATTGGAGCAATCAGCATGCTACATCCTGACCTGGTAATCTTTCTAGTTTACTCTTTGAGTCCATCAATTGATATAACCAACTCTCAATATTGATATTTCTTCACTTTTAATATGGACCAAGTGATGGATATCCATTTTCTAATGGTTCTTCTGTACTGTGCACCCATCATTTTTCCTAGCACTCTGAAGCTGTTTTTTTCAAATAAATCCAGTTTAGATATTAGTTCTGGCTGTCATTTGAAAAACCTTCATCTTCTTCTGCTGATGCCATTCTTTTGTTGATTGTGTGTGTATGTTTTGGGTTGTTGTTGTGCAGAAATATAAACTTCATCTTCAGCTTTCTAACACAAATTTCAGGGTTTTTCTGCCAACACAGATTGGTATTTGGTATTGTTCAGAAGTCCCTCCACCTTGAAGGGACACAGCTCCAATTTGAGCTGAACAAATCCCCTCTCCAAAACCATGATGCTGCCACCACCATGCTTCACTGTAATTAATAGTGCCACCTTATAAAAATGTCTTCCTTGTTTACATCAGACCATAGCACAATATTCTACATGCTACAAAACGTGAAACCTGTTTTTGCTAAATTTTGCCAGGCTTGAGATTTTTTATTTTAAAAAGAAAATTCTATGATGCCTGGATTTTTTTACTTCTCGCTCCTGATATTTACCTTTTAACAATGCCATGCCCCTGATGCTTTGGAGAATCTCTGTGGACCTCTTCAGCTTTTGATGTGAGGTCCATGTCAAAAGCTGTTTCAAGACAACAGCATCTTGAGGCATCATCTAGCGGTAGCACAGTTTTTGTACCCTTTTTTTCTAACCAGTACTGTAAAAAGATACAATGAGATGAATTTTTAACTCCAGCTTTCGTTAAAGGAAGCAAATAAACAAATGTCAATAAAACCACTCTATGACAACTGAGATGTAAATGAGGGTAATCAGTTTTGAAAGATAGTTTAACAAAGTATTAGTTTATGTGTGCAATTAATGCAAAAAGATTTTTGTTTTATTTCCTATTTATGTTTCAAAATTTCCCTTTAACAAGTTTGTTATGCAGTTACATAAATACATGATAAATCTCATATTAAAGGTGGCAAAAAAATTCAGAAATTATTTATCTTGGTCTCATTCATTTAAAAAAAACAAAAAAACATTTATTTTATTATTTTAACAGGGCTGTGTACTTTTTTTTTATATCCGCTGTAAACTCAAGAGGAGGAGGAGAAGACAAAGTGATTCAAAAGTATTGATAGGGGAGATCACAGCAACAGGTGAAGTCTCAAATGTCTGATGATAAACAAGCTGGAGGAAGTGCCACCCAGTAAACTGCAGTGCCACTGCACAGTTGAATTTACAAAGAAAGAAAAAAAGAAAAGAATGAAAGTGAAAAAGGCTGGTACTGAAAAATAACGAGCTACAGCACACAGAGGTGACGTTTGAAAACAGAACACTGTGACTTTACGCCCTCCAAACACAATAATGAATTAATAAAAAGAGTTGGCGCCAGGGCTTTTTAATGAGTCACATCAGCTTGGCAGCTTTTTACAGAGCCATTTAAGTTTTATGTCGGGTCCTGTGGTTGGCTCATTTAGCTGGCCCGTCTGGGGCTATAAGGGGACAGGGGGAATTTGGAGTGACCTCATCTGTTGTAAGGCAGGGCCAAATGGGCATTGAGGGGCTCTACATCCCCCCACAAGCCTAGGGGGCACAAAGGAGGCAGGCAGGCAGGCAAAAAGTGCCATGGCCACTGTTGGGTGGGTTTGTTCCTGTGGGGACTTTCCAACCTTGCCCAAGAGGTTCAGTTTAAATTTACTTAGCGTGTTTGTGTAAATAGCAGTGTCAGTCCTCACAGCAGCTCATCAGATTGAAGTAGACTTATTGGTTGCACTTGAGATAATCCATCGATTTTTATCAGTGCATGACATCATGTATCATTTAAAATGAACCCAATCAAGCAGGCAGGCAATTTGGAGGCAGGACTGCAAGACGGAACACGATCAGAATGAATAAGATTCTCTTGTTTGCTCAAGAGTTTGAATTTCAACACAAAAAAAAGAGATGACGCAGAAAGAAAAATGATGCATGAGAGACACACAGAGCAAGGGGAAAACAATTCCCAGAGACTAAAAGTCTGTCAAACAAAGGATATCAAGTCCTCAGCGAGCAAAACAGAAATTGTGCTTTAACCGTTGTGACAGCGCGAGGCCCCCTCGGGCAAAACGAAGAACTGGAGTCAAACATAACAAATAAATCACAGCATCTCAGGAAGCTCTGCATCACACCAACACCAAGGCAGGCGCTTGCTTTTAGTCAGCGCATGAAACCGCAGGCGATCGCTCGGCGTATAGCAGCAGGATTAAAGGTGCTGTAACGTTCCCTGCTTTGTTTACACGTGCATGATTCATGCTCTCATCAAAGAGGAACCCCACACAATAGTGACTTTTAATCTTGGTTTCAGTGGATATTTATACAGATTCTCTGAAAGTCGCTGCTACGTTTCTGATTTAGCTCACAAGTAGTTCTTTTTCTGCCACGTTTCCAATTGAAACAGCAACAGAGTTTCTAAATGGAAAATAGGAAGAAAAAAAACTGTCAAATTTGCACAGAGCAGCAACTCTAAAGCCTTACTAGAGGGGCTGAGCTGTAAATTCAGTCCCTGAAGAAAGATGAACCGTGCCATGTATCCTGGCAGGGAAAGCACTGACTAGTTTTGTTCTTTCTTTTTTTTTTTTTTTTGACAGAAAATTGAGCATGTTCTTTCAGCGTCACATCTTCCAACTGTCAACATCGACCAGTGATTTACGCTCAGAAACTTTGCGAAGGAAACGGCTTGAAACAGAGAAGGGTATGTTGAAGTTTGGTTTGCACATGAAGTCATGCTAGCCCAGCAGTTAAACAATGATTTCACAGTCCATGTGTCCTCCGAACTGAGCCGACACAGTCATGGATTTTCCAACTGAAAGCATCATCGCAGCGTGCAAAAAAAAAAAAAGGGGGCGGGGGGGGGGATCATCACAGAGATTTATAGGAACCAGAGATTTACACAGAAATTAAAGTGTTCATACTGAAACATGATCACAAGAGCATTATCTGATCTGGTTGCTGGCGTCAGCAGTATTTTGGCAGAGAAAACAATATTGTCGTCGCTCATTATCTGATGCGAGAGCTGACAGCTTCCAGTCTTTCAACAGGCCAGGCTGCCTAATGGCTCCGGGTGAGACGTAGAGTGACAGACGGTCCGGTGTTTCCAAACAGACCTGCATTCCTTCAACTGAAACTTGTTTGACATCTGCCGTCTCCTGGCATCCCACAAACACATATTTGCTTATACCAACAATGAAAAGAGGCACCACCAGGAGACTATTCGTCTCAGAGGTGTTCTTTAGGAGTGCCACTCAGAGGTGTGATTATGCTTTCTTTTTTTTTTCTTGGAGTTGGTAAATCATTAAACTTGAATTGCCACTTTTTTTGTTATTACAGTTTTAGAGAATGCTATGGAGAGAATGAGAAGTCATAAAACATTTTGTCATTTAATAAATTTGTCCAGACAGCTTGTTCTTATGATTTAGAGGAGGTCACTGAAACACTCTGCATTGAGGAAGGCCTTTTAGTATAAATCAAGGATGACGCTACCTAACTGTAACAGTATAAAGCAACTGTTTTTAAAACTTTTCCAACAATTTCAAAGTTTTGTGCCAGGAAGGATCTGTTCTGTATTGTATTGTTATAAATCAATAAAAAAGCTAACTTACTGTAATGGCAACAAAGTATTTAACAATGTCTGCAAACCTAAAAAACTCATAGTATGATTGGGATTGTTACTTCTGCTGTCTGAGCTGTGTTTACATAGTTGGTTCTATGACAGCGTCAATAAATGTCAATATATTTGATATCTGTAGAATATGCTCTGCTGCACAGAGGTAACATTTAAACACCTACTCATACAATTGCATACAGTGCTGCCCCACCCCAACTTGTTTTTGCAGGTCTCAGCCAGTTGCCTGGCTGCTAAGAAGGCTCCAAGGCGATTTCACCCACAAAATTAAAAGATAAATTTAGGGTTTTAAAATATTTCCAGCCGAATAACCAAAAACATTCTGTTTGGCAGCCAACTGCTGTCTGGCTACCACAGCAAATAGCCTGACTAATAAACATCCATAAACAGTAGAACTTCAGAAAGAGATAGTACTTAATATTTATTTTTTTGTTCCAGATATTCACTTAACCATATGAATTAACATAAAACAATAATAGTAATAATACTAAAGTCTTTATTTAGCCAGAGTGGTCTCACAGTCATGGTCAAGATGAATAAAAATATATGTAACCTAAATTATTTTCAACTATTTATGATTACTATCTATCTATTAAATTCAAAATAATGCGAAACCTGTTACAGTTAACATTAATATACCTGTAATAACCAACATGCTTTGTTATTTTAATGACTGCAATAACTGCTGCTTTTCTGAACGTCTCTTGAAGTGAAAAGGTTTGATGTGACCAAATGTGTCATGCAGTAATTGCAGAGGGACTCACACTGGAGACTATGAAGGTGTTTCCCACCTTGGCTCATTGAAGGGGGGAACAATCCTTCCCCTGTATGAAGCAGAGCATAATAGCTGGGTTTCACCACCATCTAGCCGCAGGAGTCAAAGCAGCCCGAGCAGGCACAAAGACACACACACACACACACACACACACACACATGCATATATGCATGCATGAAAGCACTACCTGCTCAACACCATAATCTCACACAAGTTTATATTTGTTTAAGTCCCTTTTAATGAGAGCTCGGAAGCAGGACAAAAATGTAAATCCTCGCCATCAGAATAGCACACCTGCAAAAATAGACAGAGGAAATGGTGTGCAAATAGTTCCCATGTTAATTATAGCGTGGTGGCAGTCGAACCCCACCACCCCACCCCACGATTTCCCCTGAAGATCACCTGGCTCGCCCCTCCCCCCTCCCTGCGCTCGTCCTTAATTGCAATAGAAATTCCAGAAAAAGACAGGTATCAACAACTCCCTGATTTACCGCTCGCTGAGCCACTTCACAAAGACAAGACTGTTGGCAGATTTTAAAACACAAACTCTTGTGTTCCCACTGTGCCTTTACAGTTCCACAACTTGGCGTGTTTTTGCGATGAAAAACATATCTCCCAATATGTATGCAGTTATGAAAAGTAATGATTAGTCATTTTAACAAGATTTTATTTAAATCAGATCTTTTCAATTAAGATAATTCGAAAACTATAATAAACATATCCACCAGCATTCTTTACAAATTACCCCATTCATAGTGACAATATGGTGACACAATCTATGCAATATATGAGAGGTGACTGCATGCATAGAGAAAGGCTCCTCCTGAGGACATAGAAGCTTAAATTCAGTTAAACTTATAATACCATGAGCATGCACACATCTGGAATGTAAAACTCTCGTTTAGTTTGACATGGAGGTGAAGCTGCAACGTGTGGGCAGTCTGTCCTCGAAGAAGAGGAGAGGGCAGGGACATTTCTGTGCCTCAGAGATGAGCGCCTCTACTCTCATCCAGATGTCAGTGGAGGCCGATATCGTTATCCCTGGTTTTCCAACAAAGATCCCTCGTGCCAGGTCACTTCACTTAAACCCACACTTTGTGTCTCATCTACGCCAGACCCCCCTGGGGGAAATAAGCATTGTATAGCAGGTGCAAAACTTGAAACAGCCGTCTGGCCATTGCCCAGTCGATTCAGGGGAAATAAATCAAAGCAACGGCTGAGGAAAGCTGCTCTGGTGCCAAGTGCAGACGTTCTACCTGTCATCCACGTGCAAGGCCGTAACAAGCAGAACCTGTTAATCGAGCGCATACGCCAGCATCATTAGATAATCTTCCTGCTCTGCTAGCGATCTGTGAGAACACGACGCGTAAACTTCCAAGTAAACTGAGGCCAGAGCACCAGACACACCTCACTCCTCACAGAAATCAGCCGGTGCTGTTTAAAAAACATGGAAAACAATGCTTTTCTTTGCCAAGACTTCATATGCTACTTATAAAAAGGGGAGAGAAAAAAATGGGTCGAGGAGTGGTGACTTCTTTGGCAAATACACATCAAACACATGCAAGTGTGTACACACTAACACATATGCTAATAATAAAGAGCTCCACAGGGCCCTGGGTAACATTCACTAATAAGCACATATGCACACACACACACACACACACCCCCACACACACACGCAGGCGCACACATGGTAGAGATGATTCTCACAGAAACTCGTGTCACGCTCACATTTGTGGGAAAAACAAGCTAGAAGAAAACAAACCGAAGCACAGAGAGCAAACAAAGGTGTGTGTTGGTGACAGTTTAGGAAATCTGAACCATGACCAATGATCTCAAATACTTCATTTCTTCAGAAAAAAACATCATCCTAACAGCAATCAAATTCAAAACAAACAAAGGTTTAATTTCTCAATTAATCTCAAACTTTTGTTTAAGTTACTCACAGGCTCTCGTATGAAAGTGATGGAGGCCACCAGAGGAAGTCGTTGAGAAAAAAAAGAGTCTGATGAGCAGCTTGAGCCAATGAAAGAGGGTGAAAAAGATGAGTGAACGTTCAACAACGTCCCTTCAGTGGCAAAGACAGACCGGCAGTGAGCCTCCAACTCCGTCAAGCACTCCCCCTCCTGCTTTCTACTCCTCCTCCCTCCTCCTCCTTGCCTGAGTCGCTACCTCTTAAAATCACTCTTTCACTCCCCAAACACAGGGCCTGGACTCACCGACTCTCTCACTAAGAAATAATTACACTCTGATTCATAAAGCCTTCTTTCTTGGTCACATGACTCTCTGCGCTTCAAATATACCGTTTTTTTTGTTTTGTTTTGGGGTTTTTTCAAAAGCCACAAAACGCCTGGAGGGAAGAAAAAAGCTTAAGAGAGCTTAAGTTTCTGTTTTTAATTCTCTCTGCCTTCTTTGTCTCATGGTTGAGTTATTCTTCCACATCTTGGCCGAGGAGTCGCCTTGCCTACAAATTGGTGCATGTTGAAACGCAGAGTCGGGTTGTGCTATTAGATCATTCTTGTTTCATCAATAAGTGAAGTAAGCCAGGTTTATTAGGAGAGGAAGTTTTGCTATCCCGAACAACGCCGATCATCCACTTCATGCTGTTTTGATTTAGCTCACACACTGTTTTAATTGTGAAAGCCAAAAGGTTTGTTCTTCCAGAAACCTCTGTTGTTTCTTTTTACCTTTTGATGTCCTTAGAACCCTGTTTTTAATGGCTCTCCTCATGCAGGTACAAACTGGAGGCACTGCTTCTACATAAACAAATTGAATCCCATTAGAAATATGATATGTGACAAAGAAAAAAAAAAACATAAAATGAAAAACAAAATTTGGCTTTTTGACACATGACATTTTTCAGCACACTCAACATTTGTTAACATCCTGCCAAGCACTTTCACAGAGTCAAGATTATCTCCCAAAAGTCACGCATCTGTGACTAAAACACATCGCTTCTTAAAGCGAAACCAGCGACGCTGGCACCTCAGCAACAGGGAAGTCCCGTGTGTGGTGGCAGAGCCATGCAGCCGCAGAAGCAGCAGCGACGGATCTGGGTGTGCCCCTGAGCGTGCCCCCTCTCTTTTCATATGAGATCACATGTTTCAGATCTGTGTTTATGTGTTTGTGGTTCTGGGCGTGTGCCCTTGTTTTTCCTAACGAAATGTTTCTCAGCTTGTTTTTGTTATGGGGGGGGGGAAGCACCTCAAACCTCAAAACTGGGAGGGGTAGGCACACCTTAACTGGCATCTTGGCAAGCACTTTCACCTTTCTGAGGCAAGCTTGGAGCACACACCTTACCAGTAAATTACAGTGAAGTCACTGTAAAACAAAAGGCTTGTACGAATCTTACCTTTTTTAACAGAGCTGCAAGCTTTCAAAAATAAGAACGCTTAACTGAAGCAAGGTGAGGGCCGGGTCATGCTGTGGAGTGTTTTAATGTCAGAGGGGTTAGGGACCACAGCTAAATCCATATCCAGGAATACTTCAGAACTATTCTAAAAATACTTATAGCTGCCAAATTTTATAGTTCAAACACCAATTACACCTTAATTATAAGGAGTAAACTTTGATTATCTAAAAAAAATCTAGTTACATAATTCAGGTTTTAATATAGGGGGAAAATTAAACACACAGGCACAATTATGAGCATATACGACTCTAAATATTTCAAACAGAAGTGAATACTTCACCAACTTCTCATTAGTGATACTAGATAACTTAAGTTATCTAGTTATCTATTCTTGTACAATAAACAGGAATTGTTTGACATAAAGCATTATGTCATAGGCTGACCAACACTCCAAACAATGGGAAAAGTTTAAATAACTTAGTGAAGATCTAAAAAGGAAGACTTTAGATTTATGCAAGTTGGAGAAATACTTTGGAAACATTCTAAAGGACTGCAGATTCCAAGATTATTAGTTCGAACAATTGTGTTTAAAGATTTTGCTATTTGGATGTGTCACCACTTTGTCCAGGTCAGGATGAAACACAAACAACCAAATCAGAATAGAGAAAACTGGTAAAGATGTCCAAGAACAATCCAAGAATGACCCAGGTTCTACCCTGCCATGAAACTCCTGGAACTCACAGCAAGTTTTACGCTGTGAAGAAGTTAGAGGTTGCTCAGTAAGAAAGAAGTCCCTGCTCCAAAATCAACTCCTTCAAGTTTGACTGATATTTACACCTCCCCAAATAGATGATATAAAATATGGAGTCTGAAATATAACAAAAGATTTCCTGATGGTTACAAGAGGTGGGGAGTTTCTCTACAGTTGTTTAGGGACATATGACCAAATGAGTATATAGATGATTGATAAATAGATAAATACTTTATTTATCCAGAGGGAAATTCAATATATCAAAGTAGCCAAAAAAATAGATACATACATACATACATTCTGAGATGCTCTTATAGGTTAAATAGCCCAGTATTAAACACAAAAGGATGTGTTTAATTTTCAGCCTGTATGGTGTAAAGTAAATTCTCAGCAAATTCCATCTTGTGCAGCTATTTTTTGGTTTTATGTTTTTTTTTTTTATTTGACCTTTATTTATACAGGTTCATTCTTATTGAGAAACATAACCTGACATTTCCAAAAGAGATTTACATTCAGACTTTTTTAACAACATTTCAACTTTATGATGCGGAATATCTGCAAAATTCTGTTCAAATAAACCATTAAAACCCTTAAAACCCCAAATTAATGTGGGATGGGAGGGTTTTTTTTTTTTTAAATCAAACACATATGAGTTTGAGTTTCCAAAAACAAAGAAATCTTTGCAGCAACAAGTGTGCGACAGTGGCCAACTGCATTGCTCCATTAAACATTTCTGGTGTTGATCTGACAGCACACAACCAGGCTGAAAGAAAAGGATAAGCACCATGAGGCACTGTTGCCTTTTGGCTAGAACCTTATATTCAGGAAGCACAGATCAGAGCCATATGGGAGAAAAAAACCCTCCAGCTGATTCTTATCTGGTTTACATTTGATTTGCGATGCTTATAAGGCCACTAAGGCTAATAGAAATCTCTTAAATGTTTACATAGCAGTGCTAAATCAGCAGTTGTGTAATAGGAAACAAGAAGGTAAATATGACCCTAGTTCAAAAACTATCTCGGCACGGGAGTGATATAACAGTGAGGTGTGGATTGGAAATCGTTGTGGGGCCCTCAGGTTGAGACAGTACATTTGTGTCAAAATATGCCATCAGATGTATGAAGGCAGTCTGTATGGGTGCAGAGTCCTCGCAGGGCACATGTTGACAGTGACGGTGAGAACAGGCTGCGGAGCGTTTCGAGCTGCTCTCATCCTCCACTATGCACGGCTGCAGCTGTAATATGTGTTTGGTGTGCATGAATGAGTGTGCACGGGCAGTAGCAGTGAGAAGGTCAGAGGTTACTAGTGTTTGTGTTTCAGTGTCAGTGAAGTGTGCTTGGGGCTGAGATTTATGATCATTGTGTCTGGGAGGCAGCAGAGTGGGGGATAATGAAGACAGATCAGGGTGCTCCTATCTCTCTCTCCCTCTCTTTCTATGGGCACCACTGGAAACCTGGCCTACGACCCCTGCCATTCTCGTATCATTAACTTCAACCAATGACATCATAACTCGCTGCCCTGACAACAGTACAAGCACAGCGTTGCTGCTCATAGAGATGCAATTCCTTGAAGAAGGGGCTGCAGAAAAAACCCAGGCACTGCTCAGTGCTCCATAGCTTCTCTTCACTGGGTGTGTTTAAAATGATATGAAATATTCATGGCATCATTTTACTCAGTCGTGTGTTTCCACTTTAGATTCATTGGATTTGCATTCACAGAGGAACAGAGTATGGAGGCCCGGGGCTCACTGGCAGAGGATGAGGAGAAAATGAAGAAAGGAAAGAGGAAAAGAGGGGGACGGCAGAGAGTGAGGAAGTGAGGTTAGAGGGGTTACAGGGAGACAGAGAGGCAGGAGGAAAGAGGAGTTGGGGGGCAGAAAGGGCTAGGTGGTAAGCCAATGCAAGTTTGCATAGTTCCAGTTATGCACAAGTGAATTAAGTGTGTATTTTCTTATTTATTTAAGTTTATTTGGTAGGGACAGACACACATCGACATAGATCAACTGAACAAACCAGCAGTCCCATGTTTGCGTCATAGTACAATAGCAACAGCTTCAAGAAAATGAAGGGTGATAAGAAGAAAAGAAAGAAATATCAAAAACAAAAAATACACTAAAAATGGTACTGAAAAATTTAAGCATCACATAAACCGTAACAAACACTAAAAATGCTCATTTAAAATATGTATTTGCTATTTATTCATTTAAAATGAATGAATTGAAAATACATGAACAACATTAACTAAAAGTGAAAATTTGCCCTAATGAGAAAGCTGCTATTAGATGACAATAAAATGAAGTGAATAAAAGTAACTCCAGAAAAAACATCTCAGGAGAACTCCACATTTGACCTTTGCTGATTCTCCTGACCTTCATGAGAGGACTGAAGTAAGCAGAGATGTTTTCTGTCCTGGTTTAAATGAGACAAAACTTTCTGTACATCTCGGGTTATCAGAGTTTGCTCAACTCTGATTAAAAAATAAACTTTATTATGTTCTGTATATATAGACTTCAGTAATGACAACATCTTGTTAGTTTATACACTCTGTAGTCTTTAGCCTCACTGAGTAGTTGAATTTTCATCTTAACGGTTGCATTTCTTTGGAGTCTGTACATTTGCTTAAGAGAAAATTTCAACTATTTAACTCATTGACATTATGGACCAACTGGCTCAGAAGCTGCAATTGACTAAAGTAATGTGGTGACATAAAAATATAAAGTATGTGTGTCATCATCACCACAATGTATGCTGTTGCACTATAGTCTGAGCAAGGAGGAGCATTTAGGTGTTGAATAAAAGTGGCTTGAGAAGTAAGCCTTGAGGAATTCCATGTGTGATATGGTCACACAGCTGACCTTTTTGGGCAATGGTTCCTGTATAGCTACGGTCTTCAGGGCATTTTTTCAAGCCAATTTAATTAATAAGCTGTGCATGGTTGTAAAATTCGGGTTTGGTTCCATAGCAAAACCCATAACAAAGTCAAAAAGATTTCTAAAATTGCTAGGAACCACATAGGCACCAGGTCCTGGTATGCCCTGAGTATGTTTTCAGACTGCGGACTGGCCAGAGTACCCAGAGAACATGCAAACCCTAGGGTGGGATTCAAACCCAGGACTCTCTCACTGCAACACAGCAGAACTACTAATTGTGCCACTGTGCAGCCCATGTTAAGACATATTATTAAAACCTTAACCAATGCAGCCTCAATGGTATGGTGTGTTGGGGTTGCAAATCTGACTGGAATGGAATAGGGGAATGTTAGAAAAAGAGGTGTGAAGTGAAGAGAGGGAGGGAAGGGATGGATGAAGGGTAGTAGATGAGGTTGCTGATGGCAGGTTCCAATCAGTAACAAGATGCCCATAATGAGATCACTATTTCCCCACATTCAGATTGATGTCATGTGAAGGCTGCTGAGAGTAGACACATATTTATGCACACAAACACACCCCCACACACGCAAACATATACTTTCTTTGGTTAGAGTCTTACATACACATCCTGTGAAATGAAGGAGTGCATTCATTCTGCCTGGCAAAGTGTGCTCATTTAGCGTCCAACTGCCTTCAAGTATAAATACCACTCAAAGGAAAAATGACTTACGCATGCCCAGAAAAAAAAAAGAGAGAGAGAGAGCAATGTGTGTGTTAGGGACCGAAGGGCATATACTATGACTCTAAGAAAAACAAATGAACATAGAGCTGGAAAAGGGGAAACTGAGAGCCAAAAGCTGTATATGAAACTACAGGGAAAAGAGGAAATAAAAAGTCGACACAGCTACCAGCGAGTGTGCCAGCAAATGAGTTTTCCCCCACCAACATGTGTGTCTAATGAAAGGTGAACGGCTCTCCTGTCTATACTCTCCTCAAAAAAATCAGCCATGATGTCACCATGAACCCATCTTGAACCCACCTCTGTCAAAAAGCATTACTCCAACCCACCCTCTCCTCCGCCTTATTTTCTGTTCCACCTCGCTCTCTCTTTTCGCTCACGCTCTGTTCCTGCGGCTCTGATTCTTCTTTGAGTCCCTATACATATATATATATATATATATATATATATATATATATGTGTGTGTGTGTGTGTGTAGGTGCATGTGCATGCGTGTGTGCGTGTTCTTTCTCGTTCCTCTCTGTCCAATCCGTGTCTGCACTTTTTTTTTCTTTCCCACAGAAGAGCACTAATGTTATTTTTTTTTCTGAGTGTGGCCTGACTGAATCACCGAAATGTCCTGCCAAAAGTGGCAGGATGTTCTGATCATCACAAACTTTACTTAAGTTGTGGTTTTTATAGAAAAATACAAAGGAGGCATGGAGGGAACGTTTAAAAAAGTAATAAGTGAGCAATGGGGGAAAATGCAAATGAAAAAAAAAAGTGGGGAGAGGGAAAAAAGAGAGAACAGCGGAGTAGAAAGGGGTGGTGGGGGCAGCGAGAAGGCAGCCAGAGAGCCACATATGGAAGTGATTCTGTAATTACTGCAAATCTGTGAGCTCAAAAGGAAAGGTCTTCTTTTCCATGCCTCCATCCCTGAACATAAAACTGCCCTTGTGAGAAAGCTGGGCACTAAATACTGCCTACAGGGAAAAGGAAAACACTGAGTTTTTTGTTTTTCTGCCTGAGCTTCTTGGCATGTTAGGATGCAGAATAAATACATTCACAGATTTGAAAAATTGAGTTTAAACAAAGGTCTATTCTTCGGATCATGGGGCTAATGCCACCAAAGTTTCCACATTCTTTTTTTCATTTGGTTCGACTCTGCGACTTATTGGTTCATTATTTGAAAACAAGAGGTGATAAGAGGTTGGAATAAACTCAATTGTCTCAGCAGCTAAGGCTGGTATAATGCTCATGAAGCGCACATTCAGCAGGATATGGGTGTCTGTGCGTGCGTGAGAGAGAGAGCAAGAGAGAGAGAGGGAGAGAGGTAGAGAGAGAGAGAGAGAGAGAGATGATGGGGGTGGGGAGGGTGACAGACACACAGACATACTTGAAGACTTCAAGCCTCTGGCTAAAGTACAGTTCTGCAGGTGCGTATGTTGGCAGCCGCTTCTGCTCTACTCCAGTCCCCAAACCGAGCTCCAGCAGCCCTGTAATTATCGGTTGCCCTGCCGTAACGTGTTCTCATGATGAGTAAACACGCGTCCGGGTCGACGCAGCTCGGCACTGAGTTTATTCATAGATTCACTTAATTACGACAGGAGATGATTGATGTAAAATAAAATAAATTTTAAAAAGTCATACCTTTGGGAGTCAGATGAGTGCATGCCTCGGCTTCAGACCGGAGAGCATTTCAATAAACCAGAAGTTACAAGGGCACAATCGAAGTTTGTGACGAAAGGGGTGGAGGGAATTAAAAACAACAAAAAAAAGAAGAAGAACATGAGAAGTGTTCAAACGAGTCCAGGTTGGCCTTTCGGTTTTCTTCAGAGAGGGTTTCAATCACTTGTCAGGTTGCCTTTTGTCAGTTGCCAACCGGCCACTTCGTCCCGACAGCTCAGGGGCGTTTATTGGCGTCAACAGCCTGTGAGAATTTCTCACACTCTGGCTCCCTCTAGTGGCGTTAAGGAAAAGCGCGGCAAGCATCTTCTCGAAAGGACAACAACACTCAGGGTCATTTACGTATTTAATGTTTTTTTTGTTTCTTTTTTTGTCAGAATGATTTTGTTTATTAAATGCATGGGCTATTCAAACCAACCTAACGTTGTGGGAAAACAAGAATTTCCAAACAAACCTAATAACTGCTTATGCCTCTTCTGCCAACAAGCTACCACCTCCACTAACTGGACATGTGTCAATATGGAGGAATTTTGGCCCACTCTTCTTTGCAGAATTATTTCTACTTTGCTTATTTCTTTTGCATGAATAGCCCTTTAAGGTGATGCCACAGCAGTTCAGTTGGATTTAAGTCTGAATTTTGACTAGGCCACTCTGAACTTTTAATTTTGCTTTGTTTCAGCCATTCGTTGATAGACTTGTTGTGCCATGGATTGTGGTTCTACACCACAGCAATAGTGCAATTAAATTTAAGAACTTAAACTGAGATTTGTCTTCACAGTTTTCTGCTAAATATAAGAGGATGCACATTTCTGAAAAGTGTTCAATTTTCCTATTGTAAATTTATAGATTTTTTCCCAAAAGTCTTTGAGTTCATTTACATTTGGAGATAGGCCTTTGTGATTCTGTTGGTCATCAGTAGTTTGGGCCTTGTAACTATAGTGGATGTCATTTTTGCCTGTTCTCTACTAGTGAGGCCTGCAGTGCTTCAGATGTTCTTATAGACTATTTTGGGATCTCCCAGATGAGTTACCAGTGAGCTCTTCGAGTTGTGGGCACTTTTAGAAAGCATTCCTGTGTATTTTGGATCCAATGTCAGACTATTTTTTCAAGAAAGTCTTAATATTTCCTAATATGTCTGATCTCAACTAGACCGGTCTGTCTATTGAAACAAAATTTTAGCTTTTAGGTTAGCTGTAATACATTGTTTTCTCACTGCTACACAACTCACTCAACATTTGTATCCCTGTGATCAAACTACTTAAATGCCAGATTTTCTAACGTGCACCTTCATGATCCCTTCTAATTCAACAGTTTCTGGACAGATTCTGTACTTATTCCTACATACTTCCTTTGGTTCATGTCTTGATGAAGTAAGACATCTCTTTGCATTGCTAGACTTTTAATAATCATTTGTTGTCATTTTACTTAAACTACATTCTTGTTTTGAAAGTGGATGACCTCTTATTTTCTGAATTTAGCTGAAATTCAGAAATTCATGACTGAATTATTTTCAGTCATGAAACAGTCTGGGATTCAGTGTCTAACAATTTATTTGCGTTTGACATTGCCATAGTATTTTAGCCAGCACATTTATTGGGAACTTTAAGACTATCTTGTTCCAAATGTAGGCTGAATTTAAGCACACAACCGTGGCATCCAAGCAAGACAGTTCCAATACAGTTTTCTCACAGTTTGCAAATACAACCCTTCCTTCTTCCACCCACCCCCCAACAACCATACAGCAGGTTACAACCAGAGTTTCAACAGGTGTCCAAAAAAAGAGATCACATTTCTCCTTTCTTGGCATCACTGCACTGGATTCCCTTGTAAAGTTTACAGAGGAATTTATGATCTTTCTTATTGCATACAAGGCTCTTAATGGCCAGGCACTGTATTATTTACAAGAGCACCTTGTTCCCTATAACCTAATGGGAGGCCTTTCACTCTCAGTATGATTCCTTATTTGCTGTTGCAAGAATTTCTCACAACTGAATGGAGGCAGAGCTTTTAGACGAGCTCCCCATTTGAAAGAGCTTTCTCACTGCATTTAAGACTAAGCTCAAAGCATGCCAAATAGCAGATGAAAAAATAGCCAATGTTCAAAGAAAAACTTTATAAGGTCATCAGATGATGAGCACTTTGAAAAATTAGAAAAAGTTTGGATTTTTCCCCCCTTCCTAATAGGTTAGTAATATACTGTTCCAAAATAAATGCAATGTGCTTACCCTAATATGGGGGTTTTCGAAAAGATTCCCTGACTCACAGAGTTAATAGACAACTGTCTCCCCACACCCCGCTTCAATTGTTGCCATAATTTCTGTGAATTTTTTGGTGTTGCTATGCTTGATGTTTCATTCATACATGTTTCACAGATGTTGTGGGGTTTACTATATTGTATTGTAATTTATAGTGCCAAAATAATAATCCTGGTCATACTTCTCTCTTTTTCAATATTTTCCTTGGTCCAGAAACTCTGTCTCCTTAGTCACCATAGCTTAAGATCTCTCCATTTTCTCTGGCACAGGTTTGGTAAAGTTGGTCAAATGTTTGCAGCTATTTTTTCTTCTTTTTATTCTTTATATTGCACCAACCTCCACACACACACACACACACACCCACACACGCACACACACCCATTCTGAAAGACTCTTGAGCCCTCATTGGAGGGGCGCACCCCACACCTTGAAAAACCCTGCCCTATATTGATCCACTTACCAAGAGGTTGTCTTCCAAAAAAATCAGGTTACAGGCAGAAATTTAGAGAAAGCAGCAAAAAAAAAAAAAAAAAAGAGAGAGTATGGCAGGTTTTGGTGTCACTTGTTTCTGCCACAGTGTAGGAGTATTAAAATTACACATTTGACCTGATGGTCCATTTTACCAGAACTTCAAATGTATGTTGCATGCACTTGTTTTTAAAATAAAAGTAACATACTTCTTAAAGATACTTATTCAATTTTGGGGGATTTTTATTTTTTTTTTTCATCTTTTTACATGACCAGCCTAAGCTATTTGTCTGGAGCTCAGTTGAGATTGTACGTTTAAGTTTAAATAAAAGAGTTCCAGAATGTAAAATCTTAGTTTTTCTCTATCTCTCTTTCATTTGCATTATCTAGTTGTATGAGTAAAGTTTAGTTCTGTGTATTTTCAGGAAGGATGGCTGATTTTAAAATGCTGCAACCTGACAACACAAAAAGGCAGAAAAATAACACATTACCCTGATTCTGTTAGTTTCACAATGTTTCTTAATTTTAAATAAAATTTTAACTTGAAGGCAAATCGGCAATGTGTTAAATCGAATGACATTAATTGCCTTAATGTTTTTAATCTGAAAAACTGTCCTCGACAGATGTCAATACCATATGTCGCCACTGAGGGCCGCTTTATACAAACTGCAAATCATGGATGTTGTATGTTTATTGTTTGTTGATGGCTTTACATTGTATCTCATACATTCAGATTGTCAAGAGTCACTTGACAGTTACCTTTACTGTAGCATTTACGTTGATGGTAAAAAATAAAATAAAATAAAAATAAAGGCGAAAAAAAAAAAAAGGTTTTCCGTTTACAGCTTTGAGCAATGCAAATAATGATTTGCGTCTCGCTAGGGTGCCATCAGTCCAGTTGCACATCTTTATTTCTGCGTGCGCACATGGCTTTTAAAGTTGCCACTTGCGCGGTATGTGGCACGGCTCAGTGTTTATCATCCGTTACCAGCCCTGCTGCCTGTCAGAGAGCAGGCAGTCACGGTGAGCCACGCCTCTTGTCCATGTGCTTGCTCCTCCAATCGCCTTATCCCTACGCGCACCACACGCTCCGTATTTTGCATAAAATGTGTATCAGTAGGACAGCTCGCTCTCTCAGGCACATGTAGAGCGCACATGTAGCGTGGCTTTACTGAACGCAAGGCACGGCCGAATAAGCGCATCAAACTCCCCGCAGCTCCAGATCCCCACCAATGAAAACGCATAAAGTGTGAGAAAAGGAGGTGGGGGCACAGGGTAAACGGGGGTAGGGGAGGTGGGGTGTGCAAGCAGAAAAGGGGACTGGAAGATACAAAGAGTGAGCCAAATCACCCTCCCACCCCTCCCCACCACTCTATGCGCGCTCACACGCACACATACCAGGCACAACTACTCACGCTGGGACGAACGAAAAGGCGGTCACATTTCCTATGCTCACCTGCAAACGTGATTGATGTGGGTGTGTGTATCAGTGGGTGTGTATGTCATGTCTTACTCTCTCGCACCGGTCAGGGATTTGCTGACAACACTTTCTTGGAAGCTGTGAGAATTGCTCAGTCTTCTCTCGTGCAGCACCGCTCGCGCTCCACAGCCGCGCACTTTGCAGTTAAGCAGCTCGCAAAAGGCATCCAGGTATCTCCGAGGAGCCAACTTCCAGAGAGCCACTGCCTCTTTACGCACCTGCACCGAGACCCCAGAAGCGCGCTGAGCGTATTTTCATCACTTCTTCCAGTTTCCGCGCTCTATGGAGCAGGTGTTTTCTGCAGAGCAATTTTTTTACTTCCTCGTCAGTCTTCACAAGACGTTTGCGCCTGTGTAAAGGCATTCCTTGACATCCGTGAAGTTGCTTTAAAGTCGTCAGCAGCAACAGGAGAGAGATGGATAACAGTCCAGGAGGCGGTAAGATTAGACTTCACTTTTTTGTTTGTTTGTTTTGTTTAGTTTAGTTTTTTTCGCCTTCAGGAGTTTTGTTGTGATGGTTGAGAGTATGAATATTTCTTTATCTGCAAGGCAAGTCAGTTATTTAAATTATAAAAGGAAATAATAAATACGTATATCTTTAAAAAAAATAAAATTCAAAATAAAACATTTTATTTTGTATTTGTCTTTGTTATTATGATTCATAAATATCACTATTAGTATTAATAATAGGTATACTTTTAAAAAAAATTAATGAATGCAAGTATTGGATTGTTCTTACGTTTGAACTTTGCAGTGTCAAGTGATTTATTCTGACAATGCTCGCTCTTCACTCATTGAATATATGTGTGTATGTAGAACTTCGGTCTGCGAGGCGCGGACTCGAGCTTTCGCAGAGAACCGCTCGCGGTTGAAGTGAGGTTGACCACTTCCTGTAGTTCTCCATGAAAACAAACTCACGTGGAGCTATAGTCACCAGACTCTCGCTGCAATCGCAATCTGGCAGCACTTCATCTGAGTGCAAAGACTGTCCCCACCTCAAGGGTTAAAAATAAAAGCGTGCGCATAAAGGTGCGCGTTTGCGACATTCGGGCGATTCGGTGACAGTTTGGAGTTTCGCCTCTCGTTTCTGCTAAGAGGCATTAATTGGGCGGCGGTCTCTCCAGGTCAGCCAAAGGTGCGCGTGCCCCATCGGCTTTCCTCTCCTAATTGGTGGTCAATCATTTACAACAGCGTCACGTTCCAGCGCAGGTGATGCGAGCATCCTGAGCTCTGTCAACATGTTATTCTGAACCCACTCACCTCGTTTCTGTTTAAACTGATAAGTGTACCAGTGGGTTTTAGTGGAGCTCACGGGGTACATGAATAGTTTATGATAGCTGTAGTATTAATCAGAAAATAAAGATGCATTCCGTTTCAGCTGTTTTACAAGCTATTGTGATTATACTTTACGTTCGTCTGTGCAATAAGTTTTACAAGTTGCTTTAATTTCCTGTATGTTTTAGTCTAATATTAATCCATTCCCTATCAGTGAGAACAACAGTTTGGTATGATGTTAGATGGTTCATGAATCTGATGGATATGAATTACTTAGCCTAATGCTGGGATGGTCAGGTGAAAAGTGAAAAAGTAGTCAGGAAACGCCATGAAAAACACTTAAAGGTTATTGATCAGAATCACTTTTAGAATTAAAGTAGCCTCTTAAGAATTTAAGGATGGTTTAAAATATGTGCCATAAAGCTGACCTGGCAATCATTACTTGTAAAACAAATCATCCGAATTTGACTTGAGTTACAACTACAATTGAATTGTAATGTAACTGAATCTGTCTATATGGTTAGATTATGTGATTGGAAATTGATTGAACCTATTTGTCTTTTAAGATGACAGCTGAAATGGACTGTGTGGAATAAAATTTTGAGGAGACTGTCAAAGTCTGGATAAAATCGAAAGGTTGCGAGACAGTAATGTGAAAAAAAAAAAAGTAAACTGATTCGTAATAGCTGGCAAAAACATAGGATTTCTGGCCTGATTGTTCAATTGCACTTGATAAAGAGAGTCAGTCCTTCAAACTTCAGCCTAAAATTTGCTTTGACACCCTCTGCTGGAGGCTCCGTGCATGATAACTCGACATCAACTATTTAGATGTTGCAAAGTGAAAAAACTGACTGACACAATCTGAAGAAAGGTAATAATTTCAGAGCCGAAAAGTGTCTAAACCAAATTATTTGACAGTAAAGCCCACAATTTTCTTTGCAGGCTCTAAGTAAATAATAAATAAATATGACATTTGAATATTCAACTATAGCTACACGACTGGAATCCAGGCATACATATATATATATATATATATATATCTCGTTTTATTTAGAGCATGGGGGTTACTGTGGGAACTGGGTGATTAAACGAATGAATTACTTATCGGTTAATATCACCAGAAATTAGTGGGCCCTATTTACACACTGACACATGGGCCAGATTTCGCCCTGCTGCCTGGCTGACAGTGCAGGCGGTGCTGTAACTAGCGTACTGTCAGACCACCCTTTTGCGATACACGCTGCTCTATTTAATGCGGCCCTTTAATCACAAGCCCCCTTAGCGTGCTGTAGAGGCTGTGTTTCCTTGCTGGAGCGCAGCTTCATGTCTTCCCGAAGAAATCGTCAAAAGCCTCCCTCACGTGGCCTTCCTTACAGAGCCGCGTGCAGCGCGTGAGATAGCCGGGCCCTCCTCTCCTATCCTCTCTTCCTCTCCCCTCCTGCTGCCGCCTCACCGCTGCTTTTGATGCCGCCTGCAGCGACAGAGAGGGAGAGCTTGGTCAGTGGGTCAGCAGTTCCGTGCATTAACTCCCCCCTCCCACCTTCTCTGGTCACGTTTCTCTTCCGCATGCTCGCCTCCCGAACTTTATGCTTTCATCTCCCCTCCCTTCGTCTCATTCTCTCGCGCTCTCTCTCATTTGGATCACGGAATCCGCAGTGTGGTAGAATGTGTCTCGGTCTCCAGACTGCAACATCTGTCCGCATTAGATCAGGGCACACATCCGCTTAGGGTGGGTTTCCGCGATAACGTGACTGCTTCAGATGATGCAGATAAATCTGCAACAGATAGCAGATAAATCTATTGTCATCAGACACCGAAGCTTATTTTCCCCCATCCTTGACAGAGCAAATGTTAACCCAATAAAATCCCTTCAACCTGATTCGATCTTTATGATATGACACCTATGCTCAGTGTAAGGACAGGTGATTGCCAGCGCTGCAATGTGATGGCAACCACTTTCAAGAGGTGCCAGAGGCACATAGACACAGTTCTATCAAGTTCCTGTGATATTGACCTACTTACGCAAGCCTGTGGTAATGAAATCTGCTGCAAACACCCAAGTGTTCACATCCAGAAGTGGCACAAAATAGCTCATGGCCTCTCTGCACCATTGGTTCTTGAGCTTTGTAAACCAAGCACCATCTTTGTAAGTGGAGCATTTTCAAGTACCCCCATCTTGGCAGTCATTCTAAAACAACAGTATAACAGAACTTAAGTTAAGAATTGCAGAGACAGGCAACGTATTGTTGGTTGAAGGATTCTGCTTAATGGTAGGTTCCATCTTTACTCAAATGAGGACATTTTCAATTTGAAAAGCTGGAAGTATTGACAGAGAGATAGCCCATAAACAGGAGCTTTTGAGTGGGAAAAACAGAGATTTTCTCACCAAGCTTGACCTTTATTTGTTAATCTGATAATCTCATAAAAATCTTTAACAAAGTATAAAATATTCTACAGAGAATACCTTTACAGTGTTTTGTTGTCCAAATTGCAGAGAAATATATTCCTGTTAGCCTGAATTCTAATAGCAGTTAGCTTAATCAGCTCAGCTCAACTGATTGAGCAAAGATTGACCTGGATATGTCAATATTTCACCTCCAAAGAAACAAAAATTAATAATTTGGTTGTGACTAAAGAATAAAATGTTAATTCAATGCCGATGAATTATTTTTTTCTTTCCGCAAACAGTTTGGCAAAGTTTGTGTCCAAAGTTCATCAAACATGATCAGGTGCACAAGAAAAAGAAACAGAAAACAACGTGCTTGACTGTTGGGTGGTTCACTACTCACGTTTCTCTGCCTGCAGTCACAGATTAGTGCTTGCACGAGTAGGCAACTCAAGCCAGGCTGAGAGGAATGATTGACTCAATCAAAGATGTCACACATGACCTACATTGTAACTGTTTTCATATGATAGGAAGCATGCTAGTTTATATCTTGTTTATATCACACTAAAAGTTGAAAAAATAAGGAGTTTGACTTTTGAAAGTTGATTTCTTCAGTAGTTATGTAGGTAATAATTATAGCAAGGATTTCTCATAGAACAATGTAACAACTGGACAATGGCACATGGCTGCACATTCATGGTAAAAAGAAAAAAGTTAGAAAGGGAAAAAAAATCAACGTTTTTACCAGGTAATCTGAGCGTAAAGCAAGACGGAGTTAGAAAGAAAACCTAACTTATTTTTAGATAGAAGGGCCTGCAGCAATAAATTGTTCCTGAATTACCTTATCAGTCTCTTTTATGGCTTCAGAGGAGTCTTGGCACATTATTCTTTACAATGTTTACAGTTCATTGAGGAGTGCACGCATTTGCGAACTATAGCCTTGTAAGGATATTGTCAAGAAATTTCAAACAGGCTGAAGTCTGGAGATGGACTTTTTTCATCTTTTTAGTTGTACATTTGCTGTTGAATGGGATCATCACCCTGCTCCATTATCAAATTTCAGGAAAAAAAGCTAAGTGAAGAAGATGTTAATATAGACAGAAGTCCATGACTGAAGCAGTAGAAACTTGGACCAGGCTATGGGATAGAAGTACAAATGACCATGTTTCCACTATGACAGTGGGTATCAGGTAGTTAAGCAAGTATGCTGTTGGTTTTTGAAGCCAGCCTTCCTTCTTTGGTCTCATTGATCTATAGGACAAACCTAAAAAAGTCTTTTTGTACATTTTATTAGCTAAAACAAGGTCTACTACTGGGAATCCCTCCTGGCTCATACCTTCCATCTTCATTTTTTATTAACTGAAACAAGCTATCCACAAAATAGTTTTGCCTCTACACATAAATACATCAAAAGTCATCTAATAGTCTTTCTAAAAACATAGCTGGCTTACAAAAACAAGCAATAAAGTAGATTTGCATCATTGCCAACTTGACTGCCAAATGATTTTCAGTTATAAAAGTTCTTTATTGCCTAGATTATATTGTCAACCAACCTCCCGCATGCCTACTATAAAGCAGAATGCCAAAGCAGTTATTAATTGACAGTTTTAACAGCTCTTGAGGTCATTCATAAACACAAGTTAACTGTACATGTGAGTCTTCAGGTGGACATGCAATGTGTCAGGGTGGAGTGGGCGGCTGAGCGTTTGACTGTGCGCATTTAAGCTCATGAGAAGTAAGGCAGGGAGGCCTGTGTCTGCTGGATATGACTCTGGCATGAGTCAACAAATCCACCAACACGTGCTGGTGGAGGGATTATCAAAACAATTGAGCTTGTGCTGTAACTTGTGGAGCAGAGGGGTTGGTTTGTTTCACTTACAGAGGTCAAAAGGATAACAACTAGTCTGACTGCACTTTGACGTGTTGAATGAAGCAATGCCTCACATGCACGTGCAAGAATATTAATTACAAGTTTGTTTGGCTTTATACGTGTCATTTGAAACATCCTGTTGACATAGAGCAGCAGAATTTAGCATTACCTCCTATACTTCTCGTATAAGCGTGGTTCACGAAGTTAGCCATCTCTTTGCAAATAACTCGACTTAAATTCCTAAGCTGGTTCTCTGCGCCAGCTCACGCTCCGGGCGCTTCCCCCAGCCTGCGTTTGTTTATAAACACTGATTCAGACTTCAGATTGGCGTGTTTTTACCCCCGTGTTTACACGGGACTGCGGATTTGATTCGGGCAGTAACCGTGTCAGGAGTCCATGCATGTGAGGCGGCGGTCAGGTGTCGTGCTGTTAGCTGACGCTGGGCACGGTGCCACGGGAGCGCGGCTATTATTGGAGCGGAGGAGGCAGCGGACCCCGCAGAACACGTGAGGTCGCGTCTCAGCTCATCCACAGCGCCTGGCATGAAGGGAAAGGGAAGACGGGAGAAGCGAGGGACGCAACGCACATTAAAACAGAACCTGAACAGTGCATTAACGCGGCAGAAGAATTATTTACCGACAGTTACGTTCGGATGGTGCATTCAGCAAAAATGTTGCCAGCAGTATTTTTAGCCCAGTTTATCCGCTTGATCGCACCATTAAGCCTGCTGCACTCAGGAAGCTGCATACAAACAGATCTTTTATCCACAAATAGAGCTTTAGCAGTATTACATCATAATGCATCCTGCAAAGAGAAGCTAAACCGATTCCAGTACAATAAAATTTAAATAAAATCTGTCAGTTCACTCTGTCATATGGTACTGACAGAGTACTTTATGACAGAGTACTGACAGATAAAATCAGACTTTTATCTGTCTGATTCTAAATAAAATAATTGTATTTTAGGGCACTTCTTTGTAGAATATGAGAAATTGACAAAATAACCTTTTGTTCAGGTCTCAAATGATAAAGAAACAAGCTTATATTCATTTTCAAAATAGACAATTCCAATGTTTTTTTGTTTGTTTGTTTTTTTGAGTAGTCCAGAAACCAATATTTGGTGGAAAATATTTAATTAGAATTTTTATGGCATGCTCTCCACCTGTCTTTTACAATGCTCTTGCTTGCAAGTAATCATCTCCTTAGTATATCTTTAAGTAGAATGATGCCTGCATCTGTTGTAATTTAACAGACATCGAAATGAAATGGATCTCAAGCATGGTGACCTAATTGCAGTGGTCTGTTACACTTTGCAAGAGACATATTTAGGTCAGAAGAATGAGACGGTCATATTTGGGGGGAAAAAACAACTCTGCTGCAGTTTTTTATTATATCTGATTATACTGACTATATTACTCTATTAATATCAATATAACTGTATCTATTAATAATAATAAAGTGGAAGGTTGAATGACACTGTCAGCATAAATTAGGCATAATGTTGCTTAGCTGTGAGGTTCAATGTCTTTCACTCTTCTGTGCAGGAGGTGGAGTCATCCTGTATGCAGGGTCTTCCGGCAGCTCAAGCCCAAGCCCTGGCAGCCCCTCCAGTGGGTACCAAACACAGTCGCCCTCTTCACACTCCCAGCCTTCATCTCCAGAAGAATTTACCTTCACTGAGATCGGGGCGCTCAGGCAGGGTCGGACGACTGGGGCCAACACCCCGACCTCCAAACTGGTGTTCCAGTTCCCAGAGGTCTTCAGTGCTTCCTCAGCTGCAGCTCCTCCACAGCCACCTTATGCACACCCTATTGCAGGAAAGAGACCCTGCGGGTTTGCGGGAACGTTCACCAGTTAGTGTTTCTTTACTATTTTTACATACAAATATATATATACATCTACTTCTTCACCCTTTTTATTTAAATAAAATATCTTGTTTTTTCCATTCTCAGAGACAGGTGGAATGGTCCTGCTCTGTAAAGTTTGTGGAGACATTGCATCCGGTTTCCACTATGGAGTGCATGCATGTGAGGGCTGCAAGGTGAGACACTAACAAGAGAAAAAAAAACAGTGACAATGTCTTAAGTGCTAAAATTTTCTGACACTCACACACTCCTTTTTGTGCCAGGGTTTTTTCCGCCGCAGCATCCAGCAGAACATCAACTACAAGATGTGCGTGAAGAACGAGAACTGTCTGATCATGCGTATGAACCGCAACAGATGCCAGCACTGCCGTTTCAAGAAATGCCTCTCCGTCGGCATGTCGAGAGACGGTGAGACACCCTGACATATTTCTGTTTAATGAGAGAAACTCGTGTGGAGCTGCCAAAATGTCACAGTGTTCTGATTAGCCAAAGCGGCAGAGAAAAGGACAGCCAGAAACCAAGTCAGTGCTCGTATGTAGGTCTGTGAGAGAGAAGGTTTTTCAGGTCATCGTGCCAGTGGCTCAGTTACTTTCTTTTCTCAATATAGGACCTGCACCTGTCATTCACTTTTATTTTGTCACCACATTGCCACAAAACACCTGGCTTTGTATCACCCTCTTAAGTTTCTAAGTGTCTTTTTGCTGCCCTTTGCAGCATCCTCCCACAACACATTTACCTTTATCCTCTTATTCCCCCCACCTCCTCCATGTTCCTATATACTGTTCCCTTAGCTCTCCTACACCCCTCCTTCAGACAGTGATTTATGAGAAAAGGAGCCCTGAAGTCCCTCAAGCTATCTATCATGTGAAAAACTGCAGCAAACACAGGAATTATTTTGGGAAATTGGAACAGGGTCAGCTTGATTACCTTGTGTATGTATGCACATCTCACTGCTGTTAATGAGGAACAGGGCAGCAATTAAGCAAAGTATGCAGAAAGCATCATTGTGACAGGCTTCCTCGGGCAGAGCTCTCCTGTTATATGATTTTACCTCTGAAAGTTGAGCTTGAATTGATCACCTATCATCCCACATTAAAGGAGCAGTTTGGCTGACCTAGAAAAACAATACAGATTTGTCCCCATCGTCTACTCACACATCGTGACCTACTTGTATGGTGTAGTTTGCCTGTTTTCTTCCTCTCAGTATGGTTTCTGCTTATCTCCATCCTCCAGCTCTCTGCATTGCCTAATCTAGTAAAGAGGTTAGTGTTATTTCTGCATGTGCTTGACACTTCTGGTGCACGGAGAAAATTGGGTGGCAAAACTGCAGCTCGACAACGAGACAGTCGGGCCGACCCTCTGAGGGGGAAGATTTTTGAAAATGTTCAGGACCACAACCTAGAAACCCCTTTTCTTCTCTGTTTCAACCATTACGAAAACAGGAAAACCACATGCAACTGCCTGCAGCCCACAATAAATAGTACACCCTGATTTCACTCCAGCAGGCAGCTGTGCGACTCAGGCTTTGAAATAAGCAAATGTCACAAGTCCGTTGGTAGGGTGGCACACTTTTTTTTTTTCTCTAACTGGAGCATCATATTTAGAGCAACAGCTCATTAGTTTGCATTTGTTTTGTTTGAAGCATAATAAAAGGGGTCTAAGCACACATTGCATGCATCCCCCTCAAAAGTTCTTGCAGGCAACAGCAAGAGGAATGCATATTTGCTAAATGCAGCAGCACTTGACCTAAATACACTTTACCTAAAGTATCATTAATATGGAATTAAGAAAAGAGTTCAATACACAGAATGACGATATAGTTAATTGAATCACTATTGCCTAATTGCAGATTTACCTGTAACTCTGCATAAAGAAAGAGCTGTGCTTTCCTGGATCTCCGTGATTCTTTCAACTCAAATGATCATAACATAGTGATTGACAGACTAAAAAAAGTTGGTGGTATTGTCTGATACTGTGTTAGATTGGTTGAGATCTTTTTGAGGATATCATTGCCATTTTATTTAATTTGGTTATCATAAACATGAGCAAACAAAAAGTCCGTTTGGTGTTCTTCAAGGCAGCATTTTAGGGAAACTTTTAACTATTTAATATTCACAAACTACACCTATATTAGGTTAAGGAATACAAGTACTCTCATTATAGCTGGCGACAAACAACTTTATATTTGTGTCACCACATGGATAAAATCTATTCCAGTCATCACGACATTGTGCCCATGCTGATACAGAAAAGGGGAAAAAAAGTATTATTTTTGTCATAATTTTCAAAAAATGTAATGCTATGGATATAAACGTACCAAGACCACATAGCATGCAAGAAACCCATCCATCCATCCATCCATCCATCCATCCATCCATACATCCTTCCTTCCTTCCTTCCTTCCTTCCTTCCTTCCTTCCTTCCTACTTACCTACCTACATACCCACCCATCCCTAGATGTTGTTATGGACTCTGACCTAAAATTTTGCCAAATGTAAAGTTTATTACTAAATTAATCAATTATCATCTTTAAAACATAAATAAAATGAACTGAATTTAAAATATTACCCAGAGTGAAAGTGTTTTCTGACAAAATAGGACGCAAAAACTTAGTGCATGCCTTTATTTTTGATAGGGTAGATTAATGTAGTAGTATCTTTACTAGTCTCTGCAGCAGCACATCTAAAGTGTTGCTGCCAGAGTCCCGACCAACTCCAGGGAGATGAATCACATCATACCTGACCTCAAATAAACTGCACTGGCTCAATTTTTGTAGGAAGATAGATTATAAAATCTTTTTTAAGTATTCATTTTAATTATTCATTTATTTATAAATGTGCAACTTGAAACATGTTGATATCTGGGTTCATCAGAAACCAGTGTTCAGACCTTTGTTTGGAAGACAGCATTTAGTTTCTGTGCTCCTCAGTTAAACAGAAAACCCTGTAATGTAAAGGAAACAGAATTTTGTTTCACCTTTCCCATGAAGGTTAATGGTTACCATTTCAGTTCCAGCATCTTTTAGCTATTTATTTGTTTAAAAGTAGCATTTGAAGAAGTCTGTCATTATTTCACGTTTACATTGAAATTTACACTTTAAACATGTATATTGTTTTTCAAAGTATCTTTACCGCTGCTCCATGTAAAGAATGGTGCTATTGAAATAAACCTACCCTGCCTTGTCTTACTTGCAAAAGTCTTTGAAGTTGCACCAGTTCAACTTTTTCTTGCCTTATCAGACTCAATCTTGTGGGTACACACAGACACACTGTCCCACACTCTCTCTTTCTTACTTTCCTTGCTTCACCTTCTTTTATGTCAACCTTCTGACTTTTTTCTTTTGACTGTCTCCTCAACTCATATCTGAAACTTACTTGTCTCCCCTCTTTTTTTTTTTCTCCGAAACCTTCATACCATTGACATCATACTCACGTTGCCCCACTGCCCTACTTACAGTTTGAAGGGAGAGAGAACTGGAGGAATAGGAGAGAAGGGCTGGATGGAGAGGAGGATGAGGCAGATAGCAGCAGGGGGGCTATAAATAGCCTTTCCAGCTGATGGGTTCTATGAGAAGGGAGAGGTCGGGATACGAGTGAGAAAAAAGCAGAGGCTCAGTTCGAATCTTTACGTGATTTTGATAGTGAAGTCTGAAAGATTACAGCAGATTGCAGTCTGGTGTTTCCTTAACAATACTTTCTTCTCCTATCAGTGGAGCTTTTGTATCTTTATTATTTTAGCTGTTGATGATATTCTGAAATTGTACAGGAACAGTGAGACCATGAAAACGTGGTCCTACTATTATTTAAAAAGCAGGAAAAAAAATACAGACTGCCCAAGTTGCCCAGCCCAAGTTTTAATGTTTTCCCTCTAATGTTTATGTCATCCTTAGCTGTGCGTTTTGGGCGCATTCCCAAACGGGAGAAACAGCGACTTCTTGACGAAATGCAGAGCTACATGAACAGCCTGAATGAGTCAGCTGCCATGGACATGGACTCTTCAGTGAGGGACAGTACCACCAGCACAGATGACTGCAACTCAAAAGAGGCCATTGGGACCATTTCCAAAGCCTATCGGGACATCTTCACTGGCAACAAAAGCCACGAGAGATCATCCAACAGGGCCCGCATTTCCACTTCCAGCAGCAGCAACAACAATAACGCATCTACCTTTTCTCAGGATGGTGGTTTCCAAGCATCATCTCACCCCAACTCCACCCAGAGTTATCAGTCGTGCCCCGTTTCCCATGCAACTATGTGCCACGTTGCCTCTAATGATAACCAACCTGTGTTTCACAAAGTGGACAACAATCACTATTCGTATTTAGTGTCAACAAATCAGAATCATAACCATTCAAATACTGCAATGGGGCAAAGAATCAACTCCACCAATCATAACAGTTTTCCCTCTGGAGAAGTCGCCCAAAACCAGCCATCCACCTGTCCGTGGAAATTAGCACCAGGAGCTAAAGTGCTGGTAAGTGTGAGAATTGAACAAATATATAATTAAGTGTTATCTCATTTGACCAATGATTAATAGTTTTGTGGTTTTTTTGGGGGTTTCTCTTCCAGGCCTGCCCTCTCAATGCGTGTCCTGTATCAGGAGCAGAGCGAACAAGTCAGGAGATATGGGAGTCCTTTTCTCAGTGTTTCACCCCTGCTGTGAAAGAAGTTGTGGAGTTTGCCAAGGGCATCCCTGGGTTCCAAGAACTGAGCCAACAGGACCAGGTCATGCTGCTAAAATCTGGCACCTTCCAGGTAATCTTAACATATTTTGTTATTTTGCAAACCTCAAATGCAAAATATGTGTTTTACTCCTTGCACACTATAGATTCAGTTTTTTCTAATTTTTTCAAATGATTTGTGTGTTTAGGTTCTCATGGTGAGGTTTTGCACTTTGTTCAATGCTGAGCAACGTACAGTGACCTTCCTAAATGGCCAAACGTACCCCATATCCACTTTGCGAGTCTTGGGCATGGGGTCTCTTCTGGATGCAATGTTTGAATTCAGCGAGAAGCTGGGCTCCCTAGGCCTGGAGCCTGATGAGATGGCCCTGTTCATGGCTGTGGTACTGGTTTCTGCAGGTGAGACAAAGAACTGATGTATAGTCTCATGCAAAAGTGATCATTATTGTCATTAGGAACTCAAACTTGTATTTATTCTGTTGGGAGTCCAAGTGATGAAGCATTACAAACCAACATTGTGAAGTAGAAAAAAATAGTTTGCATTTGATCCCTTTTACTCTGATACTCCTAAATAAAATCAAGTACAACCAAATACCTTCAGATAACACTTAATTAGTAACTAATTAGTCTGCAGTTAATTACAGCTGTTATGTGAAGGCCTTTGAGGTTTGATATATAACATTAGTAACCAAAGAACATCACCCAAACCGTTTATCCAAACCATTGGATAAATGGTTTGTTTATCCACTTTTCCTCAGAAAAGTGGATAAACATGTTAATATTCAGATGTGCAAAACCACAAGATAGTTTTAAACTTTTGGGCTTTTTTAAAAAATGAAAGAAAAATGCAAAACTATTTAATATTTTCTTCAACCTATTGCACTTCACAATTGCAATAGGCTCTCCTTCATGCTGATCTATGATATCACATTCCAGGCAGATATATTATTTGTGGTTGGAAAATGACAAAAATATGAACAAGTTGAAGAGTTATTAATACTTTTGCAATGCGCTGTGTATGCTGCAGCGCAGTGAGAAATTGTTTCTGAAATAGTGAGATTATAAACTAACATTGTAAACAACTGACACTGTGAATCTCCGTTCCTCCCAGACCGTTCTGGCATCTCAGACATGAGAGCCGTGGAGCAGCTACAGGAGGGCCTAATCCGCGCCCTTCGGTCACTGATCAGTCGCCGACGCCCAGACGACTCTGCCCTCTTCTCCAAACTCCTACTGCGCCTACCGGACCTGCGAACCCTCAATAACCTGCACTCCGACAAACTGTTGGCCTTTCGCATTGATCCATAAGGAAGAGACTTGTTTCCTGGACAATTACACAAAGAAGTATACACAGATTTTTTTGGTCCAAAGACTGGACTTCCTTTAACTGCGAGGGACGAAATGTTGTGCAATAAGAATGTTTTTGAAAAGGACAAATGAGGGGAATAAACATATTTCTCACAGATTTTTGACATATATGCAATGTTTTTGATACAAAAGACAAAAAGAAAAAAAAACATCCATAAAATTCATGTACATAAATTACTCTCATCACCTCATAGGAGACATTATTCCAAATAAAACTTAATTAGTAGAGTTGCAGATAGAATGTTGGACAGATCATTTGTTTATTTGCTCATTATATGAAGTATAAGCAGAAAATGATTCTAGTTCTCATTGTCCATTTACATTCATATAGTATCACCGGACCAGCACTAAGCAGCAGCTGAAAGATGAATATTGTAGAATAACACAATAAATAATTAGGGACCACTGATGATAAATTATCAAGTATTGAGTTGTATTTAAGACTAAAGGGAACCTGTGTATATATATTATAGTGAAGTCAGAGCTATTAAGATAATTCTGTATTTCTGTTTCACAAATATGCCATCTGAATTAAGACCATTGTTTTGACATTGATTGTGTAATTTGTGCACAATACGATTCAGTCTCTCGCACATTTGTACACCAGAGATCGAGTTGCAATATCAGAGGCTTTTTGCATAATTTCGTATAAACATTCTGTCTGGATCACTGTACTTCATCACATATGGACTGATAGAGACACTCCCCTCACATTGAACCTTAAAGCTTCTTCGTTTAATTTTGTCACTTTGTAAATATTATGTTACCCTGTTATGTATGTATGATTTGCTGCAGAGATTTAAAGGACTGAGTCTGATATAAAGAAGAATGTATTCGACCTTCCTGTAACTCAGTGAGGGGTCTGGCTATGCGCCTAAGAGGCAAAGCACAGGTGAATGTGTTGAAGGGAATTCTCAGATTCTTGGGCACACTTCCAAATATTAGATAATGTAACCAACCAGCATAACCCTCGATATCACCAGCACTTAAAGCTCACAAACCCATCCTCCACCCCCAATGTTTGTCATACAAACAAAAGAGATATTTTTTGGCTGGGAGATTGATGTTGATCCTCCCACTGTTTGTTTGATTATGGATAATGTGCACATCTTGTAAATTGTTTTATTCCTCCTTAATAAAAGTGATACAATGACATAAAGTTCAAATTGTACTTTACTATGTTTCTGTGTCCATTTCACATCCATTTTGAGAAATATTGGCTAAAATGCATTTAACTTCAGGGTGTAGCCTATTTTTGTATCTAGTTCTATAAGAAAATATAGTTAATCTGAGTATGACGTATGCATAAAATAATGTATATAGCAATCCAAGCTATGTAGCATTCACTACGATCTGAAATCATTACAGTTAAACATCTTTAAGAATGTTATAGAAAAAATAGACACTTTCCCACTCCCTCCATATCCATTTTAGGATTCAGCAATAAAATAGTTCTAATAAAGTTTAGTTTTAGAATGAATAAATGTTAGTAATGCCAACTAAATAAGGCAAAGTAATATCAAATTAATTAAAACAAAAAAAGGAAAGAAAAGCAAAGTAAAATAACCCATGGGAAAAAACGTCTAACAAGAAGTAGAGTAACATAAGGTTAAGGTAAAGAAAAATAAGTTTGAGTAGAATACTAAAGTACAGTTAAAGCTAAGTCAAGTTGATCATTAACTAAAGTAAAATAGCAAGATATGACAAAATTAAAGAAAATTAGAATGAAAAAGTAAAATAATGAGATATGAAATAAAGCTAAATAAATAGAATTAAATTTAAGGGTTACAGTAAATGATTTGTTTTTTTCACCAATGATGCAGGGGAAAAAATAGCTCAGAAAAAACTGGTTATACCACGTGATAGGGACTATCTACAAACTTAAGTAAAAAAGTGAAGTAGGAGCGCCATCTGCTGGTGACATAAAACAAACATCGGATCCAGGAAGAGAAGGATGTGTTTGCTAATGTATACTTGCTACAATCCTGGACTATTGCTGAGTTGTTTATTGTCAGTCATTACTAAATTGTACATTTAATATGGGACCGGTGTTAACCGATATGGTAAGATATATTACACTCTATAATTTAGATCCCAAAAATATTCGGCTTATTGCATTAAAAACACTCGCTTTTATCTTGGTAGTAGCACGTTAGCTCACATGCTAAAGACAATTGTAACAGGAACTGTTAGCTGTAGATTCACTTTAAGTGAACTTAGCTGTCCACAATCAGTCTTTCAGCTTTTTATACTTGTGAACCTAATGTTTTCCAGTTGCAACCAGCTGTTTTTGGTGTTAGGTGACCAAAATCAATGAGTGAAAATAGTATTATTAGTGTTAAAATAACATGGTGAATATTTGTACTCAATTGCACCTCTGTTGTGTTTTTCACAGTTCCAGAAGAACAGGAGGAAAATAAATAGGAAAGTTGAAATTCTGTTTTGACTAACTGTATGCCGTACTACTCAAGATGTTGGTGACTGCTTACTTTGCGATAATTGTCCTGCTGGCTCTGTGTGTTGGTTTGGAGTTCACAGCACGCCGCCTCACACCACCCCAGTCCACTCCCACTGCTGTTGCCAACCCGGCTTTCCGTCGATTCCAGGGCATATTTCTGCGGGCGTACCTCCTGGCCTTGTGGGCAGACTGGCTCCAGGGTCCTTACCTCTACAAACTGTACCGCCACTACAGCTTCCTGGAATCTCAAATAGCCATTTTATACGTTTGCGGACTGGCTTCCTGCGTCCTGTTTGCTCCGTTTTCAGGCTGGCTGCCTCAGGTCCTGGGCCGCAGACAAACATGTCTGCTCTTCTGTGTGTCCTACTCGGCCTGCTGTCTCACCAAGCTCTCCAGGGACTATTTTGTTTTGATTGTGGGCCGCATTCTGGGGGGTCTGTCCACATCCCTGCTCGCCACCACGTTTGAAGCCTGGTATGTGCACAGACATTTAGATGTCCATGACTTTCCCAAAGAATGGATCCCCAGCACCTTTAACAAAGTTGCTACATGGAACCATGGTCTGGCTGTGGGAGCAGGGCTTGTAGCTAACTTGCTGGCTGAGTGGCTTCACTTGGGACCAGTGGCTCCCTTTCTGCTGGCTGTGCCCTGCCTTGGCTGCTGTGGCTGGGTGGTACTAACAAACTGGGGTAAGGAGGAGGCTGAAAGAGGTCCTGAAGGAGATAAACAGACTCTGATACTTGGCGCTGCAAATGGAGGTGTCATTCGTTTGTCTGCTAAAGAGCGATTTTCACGCAGCTGCCATGAGGGACTCCGTTGCCTGCTGTCAGACAAGAGAGTCCTTCTCTTAGGTGGTGTGCAGGCTCTGTTTGAAAGCGTCCTCTACATATTTGTCTTCCTATGGACTCCTGTTCTGGATCCTCATGGCCCCCCTTTAGGTATAGTGTTCTCCTGCCTGATGGCAGCCTCTATGGTGGGGTCCCTGCTGTACCGCTTAGCCACTTCCACTCGTTATCGTCTGCAGCCTGGTCAGGTGCTCTGTCTCGCCATTCTGATGGCCTTCTTCTCATTTTTCATGTTAACTTTTTCCACTGCGCCGGGACAGCCGAGGCCTCACGATTCCTTCCTGGCCTTCCTGCTGCTGGAGCTGGCGTGCGGCCTGTACTTCCCGGCAGTCAGCTTTCTGCAGGGAAGGGTGATCCCAGAGGAGAAGCGTGCCGGCGTGCTGGCCTGGTTTCGGCTACCGCTGCACCTGCTGGCCTGCTTGGGACTACTGGCGCTCCACGGAGAAATCTCAGGAACAGGAGGGGGAGAGGGCGGCGGCGGCACCAGACACATGTTCGGAGGCTGCGCCATCATGATGCTGGCAGCTCTGATGGCCGTCATTAGTCTTTTCACCCTGAGCAGGAATGACACTGATCTGAGACTGGAGGGATGCAGAGGGGAGGGGGAGATGGAGTAAAGACTTGGGCCACATATCAATTTAAGATTGCCTGATTTAAATATGTAATTTAGTCAGACTTGACTGGGATAGACTTTAGTTCACATTTGCCAAATAAAGGAAAGGGTTGTCAGTAAATTCAGTGTAGTTTCAGTTTTTATGTTTGCTTGTTATTGCTTGGTGGGTTGGTTATTTATGAATGTTGTGCACCCTTTGTGTTTAAGGATGGTATGGGAAAATGGCTACATCTGTCTTCATTTATTAAACAAATTCCTAAAATGCTGCACAGCTTCTGAGTCTTTCTAGAAATGATTTTAGGTACATATACATGGCTCCAAAAGTCCATTCATGGGATGCAATCAGTTAAATACAGTTCAAAACCTTCATAAGGTTCAGCAGTACAGGTACTTAATGGAAAAGAAATGGAAAAGTTTAGTTTACAGAGGAAAGTATATCTGTAGAGCTAAAGACAATACTGGCAATCTATAATACAGTAGGTCACATCACTTCGTCTTTTCAGTTTCATATGTAACTTCTGTCTATTTTTTGTCCATGTTTCTGTTCTTTCTCATTTAAAATGAAAGGTCATATGTGGAATGTAAGAAACTTGTTTTATTGTTGAGTAACTTATATTTGATTTATTCTAAGTTCTTGCAATTTGCAAATAATCACTGACCTTTCTCACGTTCCCTCTACAAACAAAGTATTGTATGTGATAGACCAATAAATGTAGCAAATAGTTGCTTCTATAACCACCTTTTGATGCAATTAAAGCTGCTAGTCCTTTTCTTGGGGTGAGCGTTAGGGGTATTTTTCTACCCATTTAGCACATCTAGAAAATGACGTTTGTGCCCATTCTTTACAAAATAACCCAGATGCATTCATATCAGGTATAAATTCTCAGTTGAATCAACATCTGGGATTTGGACCATTCTCTTAAGTTTTCCTTTCTTGCTCTACCTGTATCTGGTCCTTTACATCTTCCATATACGTGCTGAAGAAAAGCATCCCATGGCATGATGCTGCCACATGTTACTGTATGAGTGGTGTATTCAGAGTAATACACAATGAGGTTTTTTTTATTATTTTGTGCAAGACATTTTGTATATTGGGCTAAATAGCTTACTTTAGGTTTTAAAAGGCTGCCATAGTCTGGGACTCAATGGAGTCTGCTTATTAATTATGTGACTTCTAAAGACAATGCACAGCAATAGATTTTGTTTTAAGGTATCAGAGAGGGATGAATATGCCTTTTTTTCACCTTTAAAATTACCTACTTTGTGCTGGTCTATCACATAAAACAAATACTGCTAAATTCTGAGGTCTAAATACTGCTAATAAATTGTAATCTTGCATTTGATTTTAATTACATTTAGCATGAAAGTGTCTATTTTGACTCAGTGGTGTACAGTAGGCCAACTTAATTTAACTGAAAAGATTTTTGCCGATTCTGATGTAGAACTTTGTCCCCCCACCCCCTCCAAAAAAATTTAATTAGGCTCTGCAACAACTCCCCACTTCACCACCTCTGCTGCAGACCGTATTTCCAGATTTCTCTGGACTTACAGACCTCAAAACGCATCACGCAGGTCTCATGTTGCCGGGTCCTCCCCACTTTCCGAGAGGCTGTGGTACAGTCCCAGTTCTCTTCTGTGGAGCAGCTTTCTCTGGATGCTGCTAGAACATCCCTCCGTGGGTGTGGGAGGGGCATCCGCACAAGTGGAAAGTGCGA
Source organism: Brachyrhaphis roseni (assembly GCA_903066815.1). Lineage (NCBI taxonomy): Eukaryota > Metazoa > Chordata > Actinopteri > Cyprinodontiformes > Poeciliidae > Brachyrhaphis > Brachyrhaphis roseni. Next base: position 52,413 of record CAEFZY010017085.1, read on the forward strand.
TGTTTTGAGATTGCATCAGTGAGTCATCAGAGCCCGGTTTTCAGTCTCATCAGACAGCAGGGCGCATAAAAAGTCCAAGGCCCGGTCTCCCAGCTGTTAGTTCACTGTTTTGGCTTTGAGAGGTGCATTAACAAGGAAGAAGACACCAGATCCCCACTGACTGGCTGGTTGGCAAGGAAACCAATACAAGCTGCTGACGGAGTAAAGACGGGCATCATGACACAGGGCAAGGTATGAATGAGCTGTCCTTGTCTTCTGTATATATATATATATAAATATATATATACTGATCACATCAACCAATCTGTGGATATATAATGATCCTGCTGCTAAAGTGATTTGATATAGTAACACCCAATGAATGCCGTTCTTTACTAAAGCCTGTTTATGGTTCTGAATGAAGTGCGTCATTGGTTGTTTAACGCGTTACATCACCATGAGCCCTCCACTTCTTTCCAGAGCTCAGGACGTTTGTGTTATTCCTTACTGCCATCATATCAGACACTATTTTCAGTTATTTAGAAAATTATGTGCGCTCAAATTTTACTTTTAATTTGAGCAAACCACAACCTTTCACTATATTATTTAAACCTGTCAGACTGAAAATAACATTTGTGTTAGCTTAACACAAATTTGTAAGAAGTAACTAGCAAATTTCAGATATTAAATATTGTGTCTTTCAAACCCATTGAACATTTTTTTCATAGCAACTCCTAACTTCAGTATATTTAATTTGGACTTAATGCAGACCAACTTAATGTACCTGATATTCTGTGACAAGACAGATTCATTGTCAACATCTTTTACATATAGGGATCTTAAATGTGTTCTGTGCTCTTGTATTCATCCTGTAGCCTATTTACTGCAACTTTGTGTGAAAATGTGAGATTTTACTTCTAAGGGAAATGTAAACTTGTTAACTTTAAGGAGGTTGATATTAAAAAAAATTGATATTTTATTCATTCAGCTGTCACTTGCTAACAAGGGGAATGATTCCACAAGTGGAGAGGCCTGTGTGGCACCACCTCCCCCCACATATGAGGAAGCTATAGCAGGTAGGATTACACATATTTTGTCTGCGCTTACTTTTAAAACCAACATATTCTCATATTTCAAACCCCAGCTGTGGTACTTACTGAACTGAAAAGGCATTGTAACAATGAGCGTGTACAAATGTGCGAAGGATTGGAGTCACTGACATGACCTAAATGAATGTGACCATCAGGTGTCAGTTCTCCTTGCTACAATGATGTGGAGATGCTCACAGAGTTCACCTGGGATGATGTCAACATCAGAAGAGTCTTCATTCGTAAGGTATCACAAAGCTTCATGTCTTACTCGTTCAGCAGGAATATTGTCACAACAGAGCAGTGTTAAAATGTGACTCCCTGACTAGCACACATCAGTACTTAAACACTATTATGATCTATTCTGGATTTCTTTCTGTTAGGTGTACTCTATCTTGATGATCCAGCTTTTGGTCACTGTTGCGATTGTGGCTCTTTTTACCTTCTGGTAAGTCTTCCTAATTTTCGGTACACTAATTACTATTACAGCTTGTTTTTTCTGACTATTTATTTACAGATTAATTTCTCTTTTAGTGATCCAGTGAAAGACTACATTCAAACCAACCCTGGGTGGTACTGGGCCTCATAGTAAGTCACACCTTCAAAGAGCACATAATATTTTTAAAAATGTTTTTTTTGCCAATCATGCCTAACAGTATTTTTCCCGTATGGCAGCGTGGTGTTCTTTGTCACCTACTTGACTCTGTCATGCTGCTCTGCACCCAGGTAAATCAATATTGCTCAAAATTGACTTGATTACAGAATAAATGGGAAATCAATAAAGACTAAAATCGAAATGATTTTATTTTTATCTCGCAGAAGACAGTTTCCATGGAATCTGATCCTGCTTGCCATCTTTGTAAGTCAAAAATAGCTATGTTTATTCATTTAATAGTTGTTTTTCTCATTTGTTAAATTTGTAAACATAGTTTTTTAACATATTCCAGAATGGAAGACATTATTTAAAATATGTATTTCTTTACAGACTTTATCCCTTTCTTACATGACTGGAATGTTGTCCAGGTATTGATTTATATTCTCTTTCTGTTCCCTTTCATTAAACTCTGCCATTTTGTATATTGTAAATTTTATATTTATATTGTTATATTGTTTTCGTTTTTACACATAAACATTTGAAAAATGTTGTGTGAATTTGAATACAAATGCATACCATTTGTATTCCTCTCTGATGTACATATTTTTTCTAAAAAATGGAAAACTGTTTTTGCTTACATTATTTGCTTTTTTTAATAGTATTTTATTAAAACATTTACTTATTACACAAAATTAACAGTAAAAAGAAAAAAAAAGAAGCAGTACAGATCAGCATGGCACATTCACACAGAAATACAGCATTTCTTATTTCCAATTTACCGCTGGTTATATTTAAAAATAAAATGTGACCGTGCTTTGCAAAGTATATCGTTGACATAGATTATCCAAAAGAGGGCTGTCAAATTTAATAAAAGGCATCCAAGTTGCCCTTAAGACCCAAAATGTTTCTCTATACAATTGTGTAACAAAAAGCCAAGGCTCCACTGTAACAAAATGTTATGTCTTGTCATATGTAGGATTTTACATAGTACCATCATCTGCTGAGGTATCAGAACAATCCATGCACAGATTACATCATTCACTTTAGATTAATGTGTTTGGTGGGTTTTTTTTTTTTCTCTGAATATTGATGTGGTCAGTAAAATAACAGAAATTAAATTAAATTCTGCCTGTTTATTTTCTTTTAATAGCTTCTATAACACCAAGTCAGTAGTGATGTGCCTGGGCATCACAGCCGCAGTCTGTCTTGTTGTTACAGTCTTCAGTTTCCAAACCAAGGTGAGGCAAATGGTCTCTCTCTCTGTGTTTGCTACACACTTAAACATTCGTTTGTACCACTCTCGATCAGCCTGATTAATGGACGACTATCAGGTCCTTAACAAGATAACAAGAGGCTCTGAAAATTATGAATTGTATGTAAAGAGGCATTGTTTTGTGGCTGTACTGCACATCTGAAGTCCGTGTTTTCTTTTGCACATTAATGTTGCGTACCAATGTGCTTTTTTATTTTTTTAAAAAGTTGATTTCTGCTAGTTTTCTGTATTTATTGTAATTGACTTTGTCTGGAATATTGTTTAGACTTTGTTGCAGTAATGACCCCTTTTCTAACACACATTTCTCCCATGGAAGACAAATAAACTATCTTATCTAATCCTAACTTAGATTAGATAAATTAGGATTAGTTTTGAATGCCAAAATATGGTGTTTGGCATTCAAACACCAAATTTAGATGCATCTTTTTTTAATATGTCCAGTTAATTTATTTTAAGTATCTGATCCCTCTCTCTTTCTCTCTTTATCTCCATCTCTAGCTTGATGTGACCTCTTGCCAAGGTATACTGTTCATCTTCTGTATGGTGATGTTCATCTCTGGACTGGTGCTGGCGATTGTCCTGCCTTTTCAATATGTAAGTATAGTCAGTAAGATCAGTCAGTCAAAGACTCCACTTCCAGAACCTACATGATTCTTAATTGTAAAGCAACATTAAAATAATCAATAGCAAAACAGCACACAAAAAAGTAAAAAGGTGTAAATAACTCTGGGTTTTACATATTTGATTGTTTAAAAACTTTGCATCACAGAGGTGCCATGTGGTCTCAATATCTGTTTGCTTTAAACTGATACTTTGTCGGGACATCTTGGCATCACATTTCAAGGCTCAAAGTTTCCCTTAAGGGGTGTTTTTCCATTGACAGGGCAAAGATCTCTACTTGATCCTTCTTGTCTGAAAATGATACCACTGGGCCATATGGTGGTGACATAGTCTTTCTGGAATATTCTAAAAATGGTTAACAGAAGAAACAGGAAAACTAATACACTTGTTGCAGAAAGAAGACTGCACATGTCAAATGCTTAATGCTAAGTTCTAAACTAGCAGAATGAAATCATTCACTTCAAACAATACTTTGACATATTTTGACATCTAAATAAACAATTTTTTAGTAATGCCTTCTATCTCAGGAATGGCATTTGTATGGTATTTCAATTCAATCTGATGTCATAATGAAGGACTTCTACGAATGTTTAGGTCAGATTATGTAATGTCTGTGAAAGGTCAGATTTCCGAGGGTCCAGTTTGCTTCAATCAGCTCATTGAACAATAGGGTTGTTAGTATGCTACCTGATTAATTCTTGCAACAATATTATGGAAAATACATCTTTACCTTGCAGGTACCCTGGTTGGATGCCATTTATGCTGCCCTGGGAGCCATTCTATTTACAATGGTAAGAGTATGCTTACAGTTGAGCATTAATGATGATGTAGAAGATGCAATATGCAAAAGACAACTGATTAAGTGATGGGTTAACTGCTCTTACTTTGTCTGTTGTAGTTCTTGGCATTCGACACCCAGCTGCTTATGGGGAACAAGAGATACACCATGAGTCCAGAAGAATATGTGTTTGCCACCCTCAACATTTACCTGGACATCGTGTATATCTTCTCCTTCTTCCTCCAAATCTTTGGAACAAAGCGAGATTAAGCTTGCCCTTCAAACCTGCAAGGCTGCACCATCATAAAAAAAATTAAGATGCTGGCAACCATGGTGAAAGTGTTTTCAGAAAACTTTTTTTTTTTTAGTTATGATACTTTATAAATCTCCTGTATAGCGCATAGACACATTTTCATAAATATTTCCTCCCAAAGTTGTCTGATACCCTTCAGTCCGATTTCCAGCATGTTTGTGAACCCAACCTGCAGGTTAACTTACTAGCTTTATGAGCCAGAAACAATCAGTAATTTGTGATGTCTCTACATTCGATGTTAATGAAACATTCTGGGTGTGTCCATAGTAGCTGTATCAGTATATGTCATAAATCATCTGCAAAGAACAAATGTCATTGCTCATTTAGGATTAATGGAAACAACAAAACATAATGCATGACTCTTAGCTCAACCTTATGCAAATAACGTTCATTCTATCTTTTGAGTGTTGCTGTGGATCTTCTTTTAGACCAGTAGGAGAAATGTAACTTTAAAATACATTTCAAAAATATATATGCATCTAGTCATATCAACTCTATACTGTGAATTGAGAGTGTTCTGCTGTATTTAACAACTTGACAGTAAGTGATAAATTTTCGTTGGGGCTTTAAATGACAATCTGAAAACAATTTTCACATTCAGTGCAAATTATTGTGGTATTAATACTTATTTAAATTTGTCAATGCACATTAATAATTTAACCCAATGTCATGATGATTTTGGCTTGTGTGACTACAAACATTTTATGCGATGTGTTCCCTTTTATGCAATCCCTGTATGTGACTTGTCTACTGTGTGGTTGAATCAACATGTTTCAATGGCGAATTCTTGATTGATGTCTTTCAGAAAGATATTCAGATTGAGCCTTATAGGTTTTAGAGTTACTGATATGAGAACTTTCAATCAACTTGACCGTATATCTGTCAGTAAAATATCAACTTTACAGTGCCAAACATGGAGAGGCTTTATGCACCTTTTAATAAGGACTGCATTTGTGGAGGAACCTGAATGCTTTCTCCACAAGCATTCCTCCTCTTTACTTTACTATTTTAGATGGCGTTAAAGTTAGGAGTTTGATGCTTCAAATGAATTTATAGGAGTTTTAAAATGTCCTTTTTTACTTTTATTATACTGGTGAAATATGTTGTTGGACTCTGCACTTCATCCTGGAATTGGTGTTACTGTCCTATTTATTCAAGAGTGTGTATAATTATAGTCACCAGTTATGATTAAATAAATTGAGCTTCAACAACTTTAATATTGTGTTACAGTTCTTGTTAAAGATTTAAAAGTTTATATTGGCAATTTTGCTATAGAAACATCAGATCAGACCAAAATATCTTAAATTTATTGTTTAGTATCTTCACCATGTGGTTTTAGAAATAATTGGGAGGGATTTAGTTGGAAAGTTGAACACAAAGTCATACAAACTGGTGAAATACAAGAAAAATTATACATATCTCTTCTTTTTTTTTTCAAATAAAAAATTATGTTCATGTGTTAATCAGCTTTGCTCCGATAGCCCTAAATAAAATTCAATCTTGACAGTTATCTTCCATTTGCTTTCATTTCCATTTGTAGTTTAATCTCAGTGTAAATAGGGTTTTGTGAACATCTCAGGGGTTTGTGAGAGAACATCATTGAATAGACAATATCATAAAGACCAGAGAACATAGCAGACGAGAAAAAGTAGTGGAGAAGTTTAAAGCAGGGTGATGTTGTAAAGCAATATTTGAAGCTTTGAATTTCACAGAGCTCTTAACCATCCATCCATCCATTTGCTAACACTCTTGTCCCTAGTGGGGTGCCGGTGCCTATCTCCAGCTAACGTTCTGGGCAAGAGGCGAGGTTACACCCTGGACAGGTCGCCAGTCTGTCGCAGGGCAACACAGAGACAGACAGGACAAACAATCATGCACACACACACTCACACCTAGGGAGAATTTAGAGAGACCAATAAACCTAACAGTCATATTTTTGGACTGTGGGAGGAAGTCGGAGTACCTGGAGAGAACCCACGCATGCACAGGGAGAACAGAAAGACCCTGAAAGACTCTGTGCAGAAAGACCCCGGGTCAAGAATCGAACCCAGGACCTTCTTGCTGCAAGGCAACAGTGCTACCAACTGCGCCACTGTGGTCCAAAAATGGAAAGAGAATGCCACAGCTGCAAGCCTACCGAGGTATGGCCATCTACCCTAAACTGACAGGGCACTGATCAGAAAAGCATTTAAGGAGGTCCACAGTAACTCTGGAGGAACTGCAGAGATTCACAGCACAGATGGAAAAGTCTGTTGACAAGACAACTGAGTTGTGCGCTCTACGAATCAGGCCTCCGAAGAAGAGAGAATGTAACAAAACTACTGTTCGAAGAAAGTACTGAGAAGTCCAATTTACAATTTTCCACAATGTCATGTAAGGAGAAATTTTTGTTAGATAAGACAGAAAATAAACTATTAGGCCTACATACAAAAAGCTGCACATCAACCTAAATATGTAATAGCTACCATAAAACATGCCTCCTTTATTAATCATGTTTTTAACTATCCTGAAACCATAAAATACATACAAGTCCAATACAAGTAGCTGACATTGCTAATACTAGTTAGCCTGACTGTGCCTATAAATTTAAAATTTCCACAGCTAAAAACTGGAACACAGCTATGATGTGTAATTAAAAGAAACAAGTTTTAACATCAGAGTTGTTTCAAAGCATGTATAGCCAGAAAGCACCTCCTCTAGATCACTTTCAAAGATTCATCATAATTAAATTGAATAAAATAATAAATCCCAAAATTTCAATTAAATACCACAAGATAAACTCACGTACCACCAGAGGTACTTGCACCATAGTTTGAGAACCATGTCTTTCTACTCCACCCCAGCGGGTGTGACGTCTATAAAGCGCTTTTCTTAAGTGTGCACTAAACCAATACAATTACACAACACTCAATTTTACAACCTCCAGTCATCCAATCAGATTCGGCGACAGAGCTACGTCAGCTTCAGCCATGATGCGGTTTTGAATGAGGAAGAAGCGGGAGATGTTGTACTTCAACGGGTTTATTTACGTTTTATAGGCATATTACTTATCTGTAAATACGTTAATCTGCAACTAAAAATGAGAGCAAATTTTCCGAACGCGAGAACAGCGACCTATGTCGTTCCGCTGGGAATTTAAACAGGACTCAATAAATTAGCCGTGTGGCTAACGACGCTAGCTAGACACGGCTAAATCCGAGCTAAGAGGCTAACGGTTAGTTGTTTCCTTGGAAAAGTAAAAAGCATGTTTAGGGGGAGTGTTGCCCTTTAAAACCGCCTTAGGTTTCCTACCTCAGTTGAATGAAGCGCGTGAAGCCTCATTCGGATCGACTATAATTCAGACTGATAGCAACCACAACGTTTTATTTTATTTTTTTTTTCTTTAAACTCTTGCTGTCATTTATGAAACTTTAAAGTCATGCTGAATAAAATCTACGAATGGATAGAAACGAGCTTTGCCAATCTTCGCAACGGAGAACCGGCTGTGGAAAACTCACCTGAACACCCGGCTCCGACAGAAGCTCCAGTCAGAAGAAAAAGACCAATTGATTGGTACGAGCTGTAAAAACTTGATTTATTTGTTTAAGCTAATATATATAACGGAACACAACTTCTTGAAACTTGAAATCTCTGAAGTGTTTTCATTTTAACGCACTAATAAAATGTCTATCTCTTGAAGTTTGGAAGACGGCCACAGTATCGATCAAGAACATTTAAGAGTCAAGAAAACACGAATGGGTATGTGCATATTCGCTTTGTTACATCGTTGTCAGGGTTTAAAACCTCGTTGGTATCGCCATAATTGCTAATGAGTTGAAATTTTTGTAATGTTTTTCTAGGAGATTTGATTGATTCAGTCAGGAGTGCTGCTGAAGGCGTTAAAAATCATAGCAGCAATGTAGCTACATGGATGAAGAAAAATGTAAACCCCAGTTTGAGAAATATGCTGCCTACCTCTTCTGATTCCCCTTCCGGAGAGCCCCAGCCCTCAACATCAGCTGCAGTCTACCCAAGGAGACCGGTAAGCTTTAGAAATATTACCTTCAAATCATCTTTCACGAGAAGTGCCAGAAATGGGCATGGATGATTTCCAAGACTTTATAAAGTTCAGGTTTTAAAGAGAATCTTTTTGAGAACCTGTCCCAAGGTTTTAAAGCTCTTTTACTATGACGCTGGACTGACTTTAGTTTGGACCAAAATAGTTTAGTACCTTCCTTGTTTCTTCAAAGATGTCCTTTTTCTTTGAGTTTTACACCTGGGTCAGCATGACGTTCCCATGGCATGGTAAATTTAGAACTGTTTTTCCAAATAAACCTGGTTATTGAGCAGAACATTATATATGTCAATATAATTAGTCAAGCCAACATGCAGTCACTCCTTGACAAATATGCCGGTCATACGTTGCAACTTGAAGTTTTGAAAAGCACATACCACTAAATTTGACGCTCCATACAACCAGAGAAACTTTGTTTCCGCCAGCACATTTATTTTACATCATTAGAAGTGTATTAAACTGTACAAAATGTATGATGGAAAATTTTAATTGTTTTGAAGTTGTAACACTTTCAAAAACCACTTTTTTGTTTTATTTAAATCTGTGCATCAAATTGGTAAAAAAAAATATTGTCTTTTTTGCTATAGTTATACCATCCATCTGGTGCTTATTACCATCCAGTCTTTACCTGGATGTGACACAAATGTCGACACTTGACTTTTTTTCTTTTTTTTTGTTGCTAAAATTCACTTTGCTACTTTGCCTTAATTTTGAAAAAAAGCACAGGAAATCTGAGGGCTACATCTGCCTTAAGTTTCCAGTCACTCAGATGAACAGATTACCAGTAAATCAGAGACAATAATAAAATGACAAAAACATTTATCTGTATGTTTTGTCAAAGATTGTTCACAGGAACTCTTTGGATGAAACGTTTGTTGCTCCTTCAACAATGTTGGAGTGGAAAACCCCCAAAACAGGTAAACCTGTCTCTTAAAGCAAGAGTATTTTTTGCAATAAACTTCTAAAAGTATTTAATATTTTTCTTCCCTAATATCTTACCTTAACGCATTCACAGCCTAGCTACTGCAGGTTAAAAAAAGCATGTTTTTCTCTGTTCCACAATTTCAGACTGGCTGCGTAATGACAGAATGATTATGGGATCAAAGGTTTGTAGGCGACAAGTTTGTATGAGTCCTGCACATCGTGAGGTGCCAAAAACAAATGGGCATTCGGTCTGTGTGCGACCCGCCATTCACACCAAGCTGCACCCCTCCCCAAGGCTAGGCAGGCCTTTAAACCTCCGGCCACATGGAGCTTCAAGGTATGTCTTGCTTCTTAGTTATCTTTTGGAAATGTCCTCCATGTTAGATGATATTGTTTGTGTAAGTTTTTCCCCCATGTTTTTTTAAATGATCCAAACCATGTCTGTAGTTTGTCAGGTGGAGTGGGCACGGCAAGCAGTTCCTGCAACAACATGTATGAGAAAACCTTTCCTATCAAAGTGGTGCAAAGCCCGACTCACAGCACTTCATCAAGCCGCTTAAACAAAGCTGGGTCCCACTGCACAGCTCAGGAGGTAGGACCTGAGGGCAGGAAGCCATTGTTCTTATACATCTGATTCATTTAATTCTTTTTGTTTTTAATGTCATTCTTTTCCTCCTCTTTTATTAGTCCATCCGTGAGGAGGAGAAGGAGATCTACAGACAGCTTCTCACTATGGTTTCTGGTGGCCAGTCAACTGTCCTTCATAACGGCAGTGCACACACCTTTGTAAGATCCCATAGAGATTTGTAAGTATGCAAACAGAGAGAATACTTTTACACAGTGATATATTGAAATCTGAGAACACATTCTAGATGGAATGTTAAAGGAAAGTAAGCGCTTTACATTTTTATAAGTTTATTGTAATGTTCAAACAGCATCTGGCAAAATAGTAGTATTATATAAAGTCCCAGCAATCATAGTTGAAATACATTTCCCTTTTTCTATGTATTTTGTAAATGAGTTTGCAACACATTCAACAATTTATTCCTTACTTAACTGCATCTACAAGCTTGTCAGTAATCATCCGAAACCAGAGTTGACAATTGATTACCCAACAGAGTTGAGAAGAAAAACTTTGTTTATGTTGGAAGTTAAATTAGTCATTGTTTTTGTAAAAGTAATAGCCTATGTTTGGTCAATTACTTTTACAAAAAGTAATTGACCAAAGTAAGCTAAAGTAATTGGATCATTGAATGGTTTCAGCACAGTTTTCTCACGCTCCCTGCTCCTCTGCTGCTCAAGCTTAGCCCAAATTTGGAGTGTAAGTAAAACACTGAATAGTGTGTTACTTAGACTCCAAATTAAACCAAAATGGTTTCTGAGAAAAAAAAGGCTGCCGTGTTTGCTGATACTCTTGTTTAAAAACTTTACATTTTATTTTTAGCACCAGTGTTCGGTTTTTCTCTGAGACACAAGATCTATCTGTGGTTAGATATTGTTTTAGATTCAGTCAATAAAGTATGTATTCTGAATTTACATAACCTACATATTGCATAACTTTCTAATAGGAGTAAGATCTAAATATTTTCTAGCTGCAGACTCTTTATATTATCTCTCTGTCTCAGTTGCTCCACAATCCTGTAATATAACTTACAGTTCGGAGTTTATGAATTCTTCCAGAGGTTGATAGTATGATTGTTGTGTCAGCTTCAACCCCTTCATTCCTTGTCTAAAACTTTCAGTCGATTGAGGCATAAAGAAAACGTGTAGATCATTTTTGTAAAATAAAATCAGTGTCAAATAGGGGCTTATTCCTTGGTTTTTAAAAAAGTTTCAAAAAGTTTGACTTTTAGCTTAACTATTATTTACCCATCCCTCTGGTCTAGGGAATAGAAAATAAAATGTTTATTGTACTGTATCCTCTACTTGTTCTCTCATAATCAGTGTTTATGTTAGTGGAGGTTTGCCAATAAAACAGGGATTTGTTTCTAAAACGTGACACCACTCACCAGTAACAATTATGAAGCTTACTTTAGTTAATGTAAGGTCTAAAATTTAAATGGTTTCTTAAAAAGAGCTTAAAAGTTTTCTTATGCAAACAGAATAGCAAATATTCACCCTTTTTTCACATTAGTTCAAGTTTGGATATGTTGTGGTGTGTTTTATAGTTTGGCAATAGGACACATCTGATGCATGTAGTGCAATAATGTAGGTATGCATTGATCCACTTTTTCACTTTCAATACCAATACAGGTATCTGAGATTTAGTATCAGCTGGTACGATCCAGTGCAGAAAAACGGTGCTTAATCAACTTAAAATATTTCCTTTTAAAACCATGGATGTAAATGTACTGAATTACAAATTTATTTGATATGTCTGCACCGGTACAGCACACTTAAATACAAGAGTAGGGTGTTTGAATCCAAAAAATAAACTGCAACAAACTTTCTTTCAAATGGTTCAGAAAGTGCAATGAGGAATTGTACATATAATGTAAACTAATGTATGACGTCACTCGGAGCACAAAGGATAGAATGGGAGTGAATAGATCTACCCTTATGGATTGGACACGTTGTCCATGATACCTAATGTAGAATTTTTTTCAGTATTGGGACTGATACAATTATTGATATCAGATTGGTGCATCTCTACTCTGATGTGGACTCTCAGCCTCCAGTTCGACATCTGATGCAGACTGTTTATTGTTGCCATCCTCTCATTGTCTCATCAGCACCAGCTTCCTCTCCAGCCACACACGGCTACAAATGTCTTCTCCAGCTGGATCAGCAGCTGAAGGGACGTCAGAAGGACCCAGTAGCCCACCCAGCCCCCAAGGGATGTCAAGTCAGAGCTCCAGCAACCTCCCCAGCCCTGTGGGAGCCTCCAGGAAGTCAGGGAGTCAGATTTGGCCAGCAGACACAGACCTCAGCTCCAGTCAGACCGCTGCTTTTTTCTCCGCTCCTTCCCCATCGACTCTGCAAGACAACACCTCTCAGGGGACAGAGTCATCAGGTTAACTTTAAATAAAATAACATACTGGTTCAATGTGTGGTTTTATCCTCTTTTATTGTAAAGTACATTTTTTTATTTGCAGCTCATGATGGTGACTCTGTAATTATTGTAAATGAGCAAAAATGCAAAAAGCAAGAAAGCTCAAGGTTAGTACTTTAACTTTCTAAATAGCTTTTATGAATTAATCATTTTGCATCATTATTTTTAACTGTTTTCTTTATTGTAATAGCTCTAAATTATTAAAAGTACCTTGGATATTCAATGCATAAGAAACAAAACTTTGTTTTTACAGCATCCCATTATTCCAAGCTGAGCTGTGGATCAAGGAACTGTAAGTTCTTTTAAAAGCATTTGATGATGCAAAACCTCATAATTAAAGCCTGATTTGGATTGGCCACAAACAAAAAGGTGGTTATTTTTTCATTTTATTTTATCTCTTCACTTGTTTTTTCTAGGACTAGCATGTATGACTCTCGAGCAAGAGAAAGACGGAGACAAATAGAAGAACAGGAAGCCTTGGCTGCCCAGCTTCTGCGACAGGTTGGTAGTCGCCTCTTATGCCTCGTTCAACTCCATTTGTACCCCAATCGTTGTTTCTATTGTTGTATTGATGTCCAAAAATCCCTGGTCAACAGCGATTGTATGATGAGGGAAAACAGAGCCCCGATGTTGAAGTCCATGTTCGCGTGCCTTTGGAGAAGGAAGTTCCTCTGACTTTTGTGATAGAGAAACCAAAGTCTTTAGAGGAGAAACCTGAGTTTCCAGAAGTCACAGAGGTTTGTTGTTTGCTGTATAATTGGAAATGAAAGTGGCGAACTAAAAGGAACTTTAAACCTGAATTTTGACATAATTATGTGCTTCTGTTTTTGTGCCTCTGTACTCCTGTTAAGGAAATGGAAGCTGAGGTGCACAGGGCGCTGATGAAGGGAGGAAATCCTCATGAAGTACTAAGTGAAGGTTTCGGTCTGAGCCTCACACGAAAAGACCTGCAAACCCTCAGCAACCTCAACTGGCTAAATGATGAGGTGGGGGAACATAAAATCCTTACACTGTAACTAATGCCCTTGTGAAAGCATTGTACCAGACCCTGTTGTAAGAGGTTTGATAAGTCTGCACCAGTACAGCACACTTAAATACACCAGTAACTGCAAAAAATAAACTGCAGCAAACTTTCTTTCAAATGGCTTAGAAAGTGCAATGAGGAATTGTACATATAATGTAAAATAATAAAGCATGGCGCACAAAGCATAGAATGAGAGTGAATAGATCAGTTCAGTTCAGTCTGACCAAAGGAGGCCAGTAGTGAGACGGATTTAGGCCAATAAATGAAAAACTAAAAGAACTGCACTAAAATGTCATAATTTGCACTGAAACACACAGATAGAACCCTAAATAACCTGTTTAGATAATTTATCAGCAAAAAAAGTTGACTTGGAGGTGAGTTTTGCTTTAATTTTAAATCTGAACAGGTTACTGTTACCAAATTGACAATTTCTAATTGTAAATTAGAAATTTCAGTTGTAATTAAAAATATTCAATTTTGCTATGTTGCATTTCTCCAAATCTGCCACTTTTATTAAAACTGTAAGCCTGAACGTCCGCAGCGTGTCGCTGATGACATTGTCCAACTGCCCTTCATACCAAAAGGCATCGGCTCCAAAGTTTTTCTATTTGTTAAACTTTCAGGCCTGACTTTCCATGACAACCATGTTTCACTAATTTCTGTTCTGTATTACTCATAAAACTATCACAATGTCTAGGATTAAACTTACAACCTTATGAATATTTTGTCATAAGTGGTCCTGTACCAACTGTCCCTGTGTGTTATAGCTAATTTAAAAATATAGAGGTAAGAGTATAATCCATCTCTATTTGCACCCCAGAGGATATTGTTGCACTTTTTAGCAAGGCAGAATATTTCTGATCTTCCATCAATATACTAATGTACTTTCCATATTTTTATCTGCACCTACTCTACAATTCTAGTTCATTTCCAACTCATTTTATTTCACAGGTTATCAACTTTTACATGAACCTGTTGGTTGAACGCAGCAAAGAACCAAACCGGCCATCAGTCAATACGTTCAACACGTTTTTCTACCCGAAGCTGCGGAGCAGTGGCTACTCTGCTGTCCGCCGCTGGACCAAAAAGATGGACATCTTTGCGAAAGACATCTTGTTAGTTCCTGTCCATCTGGGAATGCACTGGTGCCTCTCGGTAAAACTAAACGAAGGCCATATTGACAGTAAATTCCATTATTTAGAGTGTTTTTCATCTAAAGGCATTGTTCTCTTCTTTTAGGTGGTGGATTTCCGGAAAAAGTCTGTTATCTACTTTGATTCTATGGGAGGAAGCAATGATCAAGCTTGCCAAATATTGTTGTACGTTCCTGTCACGTTTCGGTTCATTAATGGAATTTATGCATACATTTCAATGTGACCTGTTCGATAATCTTGAGATATGTGTGTGCATTCACAGTGACTACCTGAAACAGGAAAGTAGAGACAAAAAAGGCAGAGTACTTGATACCTCAGGCTGGACTCTACACAGCAAGAAGCCCAGTGTAAGTTTAACACATCAAAGTACCGAAAGCATTGAAGTGTCTGACAGAAAACGCAGTATTTATAAGTGCTACACGTTCCCTTGTATCTTCATTGGCTTAACAAGTTTGTTGTTCCATAAATTTCCATTTAAATATATCTGCAGAGTGGCCTGCAGAGGGCAGTAGGAGGTTTTTTTAACAATCAACAACAAAACTCAGTCCAATTATAGGGCAACTAATAATATTTACTACACCTTTAAGTTAATTACAGAGACTTATTATGTTATGTTATTTGTATTTAGAGATTATCAGCACAATTAAATGTAATTAGAATGGGGTTAAATTTAGTTGGGAGTAAAAGTAGTTTGAGCTTCCGTATAAAGTTTGCAAATCATCATTTGCATGCAGCTAATCGGTTAAACGTGCTCTCCAGAAAACATTCAACAGCCAAAACACATTACCTGGTAGGAGTTTTTATTTCTGGCTTTATTTGGGGGGGGGTTATAATCAGCCCTTGGATCAGTTGCACCTGCTTGCCTTTCCTCTGCAGCTGCAGTTTGATAAAACTCACAAGGCATCTAGATCCCCATTTGTCATCTGCTAATTTACAATCTATCAATACATTCGACCACTTCAGCATTGGAAAGCTATAAAACCCTTTTATAAACGACCTCATTAGGGAATAATCAGATGCTCCATCTGCCATATCTGTTTGATACAGTAGTGCAGACTGAACCAGCCAATAACGGCATTTCCACTACAAATTTGTGAGAAACTTTGTCAATATTCCACTGTTGTAAAAAAAAAACCACAATTTCGGAATTGCGTTTTTTCCATTAAATAGGAAAAGAAATTGCAATCACATGTGAAACGTGTTCATGTGATAAGTCAGCAAAAAACAGGCCAAGCCATTATCCTCCAATTACTTTGTCGTTTTCTTCGTGGTTTGCGTCAGTGATAAACATCCAGTTGTTGATCATGTGTGTTGCAAAATAAATGTTTCCATGGCAGTTTTGTGAAATAAACCACTTTTGATACGGCCAAAACATTTTTTTTTTTTTTTTGTTTCCGTTAGGCGAATTTATTTTCGAAAAGTCAAACTGCTCAATTATATGGTCAATGGAAATGCGACTACTGACTGGAGTCAAACTCCTGACATTTTTAGGTTATGCAACCGTCTTGGAAAAAACACTCAGTATTTGTGATTTTACAGAACAGCGCTATATTTAGTAATTCAAACCCTACATGAAGCGTATTTTCCTTCAAATGATCAAAAATGAGATCACTTAGAAAAATACAGGAGAAGCAGCTGGCGTGGCAACACTGCTTCTCAGGGTGTGAACATGTTTAAATGTTCAGCTCTTTGTTGGAAAGTTTTATGCTTTTATGTGTCAAATATTTTCTAGCTTTAGGTATTAAATGTTAGGACCTGAAATTAACCTATAAAAGTTACTGTCATAAAAACGTCCATGTTACAAATACTTGTCTATATAACATTAAACATCATTAAAGTTTTCCGATATTTACAAATTTTAACACTGCATTTTTGGTACTGTTGAAATAAAATTCTTTAAAAAAGGCTTTGTAAACTTTTTTTTTTTTAGTTAATCAAATGTTTGCCTTGCATACGTGCTAGACTTTTTGTTCTCTGTCATTTTGACCAACAGCGTTTTAAAAAATTGGCCATGTACTATTTTTACCCGTCAAATTATAATCATATTAACATGGACTAGTTAGCCGCATTTCTATGCGGTTTAGTTACTATTCACTAAGTTGAACATAAAGCGGATGAACGCATCTAACTTTTTCTCCATAGTGACAAAAACCACTGACTGTGGCCCCAATAACTTATAATAACTGAAATTAAACGACTTCACTTAAATTACAAGCACTTCACTCTCTGGGGTTTGAATGCACAGCTTCACAAATCCCCCCTGCTTACATCTGCAGAGAAATCTGCGCTAGTTAATCAGTCAGTTGGATCTGTCAGATCCAAACCGATTAATTTAACTTTTTTTTTTTTTTACCCTGTGCGGTCTGGGCGTGCGCTTTTACGAGGATTTTTTTGCGTGGTTTCCTTCCCCGAAA
This sequence comes from Brachyrhaphis roseni, assembly GCA_903066815.1. Lineage (NCBI taxonomy): Eukaryota > Metazoa > Chordata > Actinopteri > Cyprinodontiformes > Poeciliidae > Brachyrhaphis > Brachyrhaphis roseni. The sequence goes on from CAEFZY010017085.1 coordinate 69,682, forward strand.
CTGACAGATGTTACATCTGCGCGGGAGGGTAACGTCTTCCAGCTCCATTTGTTAAAACCGCAGGATGAGTTAAGTTTAATTCTTCGCAGCGGCGGAGACGTGTCCGCATTGGTTGTGTAGCGAGCGCACTGCGCATGTTACGGTCTAATTAACTTCTGCACCTTTATTTATTTCCTAAAAATAAACTCCCGGCTCCTTTGTTTAGACTATAAATGGATTAACACATTGTTGCATTCTCTTTATTTTTCTCTGCTCTGTAATGGAGACTTAAATTAAACACCCCATTTCAACCAAAGGTTTGGAATGCCCTTCTGAACCAGACGCTCAAAAGCGTCCGGTCCATAACTCTTCAACACGCTTTCAGCTCCCGGTCAGAAAGACGCTTTCACTGTCACTGTCCATGAGATGATATTCAGAAAGAATTTTTTTTTACTGATTGATTTTTAGTTGCCTCTGCGATGAACTCTGCGTAAAGTGTATAATGTCTGCCCATGTGCACCAATGAAGGGTGTGAATTATAACCTGTCAAATGACTCACAGGTTTCAAATTTTCCCGTATTTAAAAAAAATAGCCAGTCAAATACAGAAAATATTTCGTTAACGCAACCTCTGCTTACAGGAGATCCCACAGCAAATGAACGGCAGCGACTGTGGAATGTTCACTTGCAAATATGCAGATTACATTACCAAAGACAAGCCAATCACATTCACACAGGTAATCAAAGACATAATTGATTGGATTGCATCAGTAAACCCTGGTCACAGTGGTCTCAACGTGCATTTCTTCCTTTTCTGTTGAACAGAAACACATGCCATACTTCAGAAGGAGAATGGTTTGGGAAATTATGAACCACAAGTTGTTGTGATGTCATGATAGCCGTTTAGACACTTAAAGTCGACTCATGACGAAGGTTGAGCTCCATTCCTCATGAGGTTCAACTGAAACTTGCACACCAGCTCCTCAGACCAGAAACCAGCTGTTTCACTCAAGACCCCCGCCCCTCCGCCCCCTGAGCTAATGTTGGCTGACGGATGTTGCTGGAGCACAAATCACTGCCTCCCAGTCTTCTTCTGTTCTTTTGACTCTCGATGCAGCAGTGGAGCATCGTAATAGCAGCTAAAACACTTTGTATTTGGTTGTAATTCCTGGTCAGAACTATTTTTGCATTGTTTGTAGTGATGTGCTCTTAAGTGAATCATACTCTGAGGTTTTCTTTCTTCCTCGGAATGTTACATAATCCGACCTCACCATGAAAATATGTCCATTCTACAATTTGCTAAAAATATAAAAAGGGCTGCAAACTAATCTATGATTAGTTACTTAGAATAAATAAATACTGACACTTGTTTCTTTTTTGTCACCTGATTGACAGCTGCAGTATGGACATTACTAAGAGTGGATGGAATTAAAATGCACAAAGGTCAATGTGGCCTCAGAGTATGATTTATAATAGTCTTACTTTCAGTGATCCAGGTGTAATGGATCATTTACAGTCTAAAACAGCAGGGTAATAAAACTTTGCCATTTCCTTATTCTTGATAAGATTGTAAATTAAAATCTATTTTATGTATTTGAATCTTCTTGTTAGGCAGCAGAATTTTGAGTCATTCATTTGATTTAGAATTTTTGTACATACTTGAACCATATACAGCCTACTATGTAACAATAAACATTTTTTATGTATTTCTTATTCTGTCTTAACTGAATTCTGTCTCAGAAATAAATTATCCAAGATGTTTTTTGTAAATTACTGTTCATATGTAGTGCTATTACACACAAACCGGTATACTTTAACATTTTATTTTGGTAACTCCTACATCTAATGAAGACCCAACTTTTAGTTTTTTGGGTGAAATATCAATGTAGATGTAGCTTATCTATATTGTTGACTCGGGTATCTCATCATCTTCTGCGGGGTTTAGGTCTGAGATTTAAGCGATACCATGGTCTTAGAACAACCTTCTAGTTCCTTTTCCTCAGATAAATGATGTGGCTCTAGAAACGTAGCTCTGAACTTTAAGCAACATGGATTCAGTGTTTCTTCACTCCAGACTAATATGCAAGAGTTACTTTCATCCGAAAAGATGAATCGCTGGACAGTAGTCCAGTCACGTTTCTCCATTACCAGGTAAGACACCCATGACATGATCTGCAGCGGTTGCATTGCTTCTTAAGCCTCTAATAAACCAGAGGTACCTCTGTGCAGTGGTGTTACTGCACAATCTTCAAAACCGATTATTCTTGTTGCTGTGCACTTTTTACTATTATTTCTTTTCCTTCCACACAACCTTCCATAAACATGCTTGAAAAAAGCAATCCCTGCAGTCTTTCTCGACTGGACAGACGTCCTCATGATTCTGTATGGGTCATAATACAGTTAAGACAAGATTTCTGTCACAAACTGTAACTGAGTTTTGAGTTTTTCCTTGATCATCAATATTAATGAAAAATGCATCGCAGTTTAATTTGTCTCTATACAAGTTTCACTTTATGAATGCAATTACATTTTAAATTATACTATAATTTACTGGGATGCTCCTATGAAGGATTAAACACAAACTACAGTGAAAAACAATTTATTGAAAATCTCAAACCAAGCAACAACTTCAAACTAGGGATGCTTTCCCCTTTATGTCGGCAGAACAAAAATCCTGCATCGTGGCACAAGCATTACTGAGGAGAAAGTGATGCAGCAAACAAGCATTCATGGACATTAAAAAAAGTTGACAAGTTGAAACTTTTCATGTGTAATGAGTGACCTTTAGGTAGGAGACAGAAATCCCAAATTAGTAGCAGCATGAACATATACTCAAGCTAACATTTTTACTTCAATGCTTAGCTCTGAAATGACAATGCTAACATCTGCAGTGCATGAAAACAAACCAAGAAAAAGAAACCTGGTATGACAGAGAAGCATTTCCCAACCCCTGCTAGTGAAATCCAAGGCATTTCTGAATGAGTCCTTCTGTCTCTCTAAGTGAACATTGGTTTCTTGTTTCAAAAAAAACTTTCAAAATCTTTTTACAACAAACTGTAATACATATCTCAACAACAACAAAAAACGTGAAACTGCATGGATTGAATTCATAAATCATGTCATGTTTTTGTGCATACAAAATTACACCTGACATGTTTTGTCAGACCGCAAAAATTTCCTGCAGTTCTTTTAAACCCCCTAATTTGACATTGTTCCCTTTTAATGCTGCAACTCTGCCAACAATGACTGGACCAGATTTGCAGACAGGATCAGATATGAGATTCTCATGGTATGAAAACCTCAACTGAAAGTACTACTATTCAATGGTAAAATTAAATTAAATTAAAAAGCAATTTTTTAAAAATGCATTACATAACATAACTGCTTCTGCTTAGCCATCCTGCTCAAAGCTTTAAATAAGCATTGATTAGGAGTGACAGGGGGTGGGATTCTTTAGTTTTCCACACCTTGAGTATGGTATTTTTCATCAGTATGGGAAAAAGTAGCCTTCTTTTAGCCAGCTGACCGGCAGTGCACAGCAACAGGAAGGAGAGTGGCAGGGAAGCCATTACTTCACTGTTTATAGAGAAAATGCTGGTCAATCAGGCACTTTCTCTACCAACTGAAGGTACTTTAAAGAGAATAAGCCCAAACGTGTTTTAAAAAAGGGAAACATCTTTATGAAGAAAGGTAAAAGCCATAAAAGTGAAGCAATCTGAGGTGTCTTTTGGGTGTTTTTAGTATTGCATTTACTCGGATAATAAATTAATTGCATAGATCACCAGACATGAAGCATAGTTTCAGAGGAATGGACAGATGGGTAAAAAGATGAAGACACAGTACCAGCTGTGAGCAGTCGGTAGGTGGTGACTGCCTTTAAACCTTACACACAGAACTAAGACTACATTGCTTGAGAAGAATGAGGTAAGTTGAGGTTTTGAGGATTTTTTTTTTCTTTTTTCACTGATCCCAACTGCATTGGTTTCAACTGTGTAACAATCTGAATCTGGCATTACGAATGATCTGGAGTCAGACTTGTAAAGTGCCAACATGTGTGACACAAGACGGAATGAAAGGTGTCTCTGAGCGTAGTAAAGCCTTTTTTACATCAATAGAGAAACTCAAACATACAAGTAATCACTATCTGAAGAAAAAGGAAAAAAAAAAAAAAAACAGGAAATCTCTTCAATCTACTTTTCAACACAACACCCTATCAAAAATAAAATCAAAGCCTCTGAAAGATAGGAACATTTTTTTTAAGTATATATAAAAAAGAAATCCTTTAAATAACAAATGTTTCAAACGACAAAGGTTAAAACCAAATTAGGCAAACTTACAGCAAAGGCCAGTACAGATTTAAAGCTTCTTTATACCGGCCCAAAAAAAAATCACCTTAATAGTGTTCTGTTTTTGTTTTTTTAGATAAAACAGGCCAGGGCAACAGTCTTCTTACTCTAATTGCAAGCATCTTATTCCTGTTTCTTAGAATCCATTTCATGGGGTTCTGGAGAAATTCGGCTTCATCTTTTCTTAAATGGACGTGAGAAAAACTCCAGAGCAGTTGGACTGACGTGAGCAAAATAACTGAGGCGATTCTTCATTGGTAATAAAGGAAATCCAAAGGAAGTCTGAATGCATGCATCTCTTATTTACAGGCAGCTATGTGTGCCTTGATCCCTGTTGACCAGCTTTGGATTGTACTGTGTGGAACAACTCAGAGTGAATATTCTGAATGATAATACATTGTCATGCACAGGTGAAGGCTTTAAAATCTTGATCACTGCTTGCAAACAAAGAACCAAAATTCAAAAGGCAGAAACACAGACAAAAAGCACGTTTCTTCTTGTCTTAGAAATCATTACATGAATATAAATTAAACATGATATTTTTAAGTTTATGACTTTTGTGAGTCATGTCCTTTGGCTGCGGAGCTACATGCATGCAACAAGAAATATAAAGAAATCTTTTTTGCATGCCTCTGTATCTGGAATGCTTTAAATCTATGCCATTCTTTTACAGGAAGTCACCAGAGAAAAATCTGTCATCAAAGTTTTCCCTATCTTGAAATCTTCTTGTTGTGTGATTGTCTGAAGCTTTGTTGAGACTATAAATTATTTGAGCCACACCAGCTTAAATAAGGCTTTTTGACTGATAAACTTGCCACCTATCCAAGAGAATAAAAGAGCTGTCAGTTTAAAAGTACTTCAATCAAATATCTGCACCCATCAGAACTAAAAATAAAAAATAAAATAAAAAAAAAAGAAAGAAAAGCCAAAACTGGAAAAACAATGTACAAAAAGGCAGTTAGACATCTGGGAATATCAGACAAATAGGGGAAGGAATTTCAGCATACTTTACAAAATGTCAAAACAAAACATATTATTTTCCTGGTTTCCTTCTAGGTCACTGGCGTAACATTGGAAACCCATATGCGGGATGTAAAACCTTTAAAGTGTGTAGTGTGTTGGACTTCTTATCAAAATAGACGCTCCTTGTTCAGGTCGTCCTCTTTTCCCACTATTCTCCAGTTTGGTTTGAAATATGAGTTCATGGAAAATGTCTCTTTTTTTTGTCCTTTATGTGGAACAGTCCATGTCTGCCTTATCTCCAAGTTTCTGACGCCTTATGTGGAAAGACTCAAAGCCTGGTTTCAGCACTTTGGCCCCGTGGACAGTCTCTCCAGGCTCCAGAAAAAAAAATCTGAGACAGAGAGCCCCCAATGAAAAGAATCCTCTGCTACAATAGCACAGACAACGAAAGCAAAGATGCAAACCAACCTCTTTATTTGTTATGCTGGTAGGAGTACGCCGTGTGTTCTGTTGGAGTACCAATAGGAATAGGCTGTTGGACGGCACTTTCCTTGAAGAAACAACAGAGATCAAACCATAAGTGATTTAAGTTTATCACAGAATTTAAACATTAAACTTTGAGAAAGCAGACATTACCTCCACTGAGATGTTGGTGGCAGGCACTTGAGTGTATGGGGGTAGGTAAGGACCCTGCATAGATGCATTCGCAGGCATATACTGGAGGGAAGTGGAGATATCGATCTCATGAAAGAGCTCAATACTTTTCTATTACTAACAAATGTACACTGATAGTAAAAATACAGTGTAAAAATGCTGAAAAATTAGATGGATTTGAGGGTTTAGTCATCCCTGTTTCTACTCTTAGACAAAAATTTGAAAAGAGCTGTTCAGCAGAGCTATATTAGTTAAACGTCGTTGGCAGCTCCACATCTACTTACTGTGCCACTGCTGCCCATTGAAAGGTGACTGAGCTGCTGTGTCAGAGGTCCTATCATGGAGGTTGGCTGGATGGACATGGAGTGCTCCATTCCTGACGCGAGGACTGCTCCCTGTGGGGAAGAGTGCAACAGACACAGCTGGAGGGACATTTTCAGACAGAACATTGAAGGTGGGGGCACAAAATGTGAACACGGCAGAATAATGCTTAGCTGCAAAAATGACAGACTGAGAGGTTTAGAAAAACTCACTGTGGGAGGCATGATGTATGACTGATGATGTAGCCAGGACGGATTGTGTACCTGCAGCAACAGGGAAGAGAAGGCAGATAACATAAGTATGAAGACATATCTTTCATTTAAGAGTAATATGCTTTCTTTTTGTATAATTTTATTTATTTGTAGAGTCTTTTCTGATCTTAACTACAGCACAACAATGTTTAAGAAACACTGTCTTGAAGAGGGGAATCTGATGAGACGTCAATTACAGGAAAGGCAATCTGAAATGTTTCCATGTTTGAATAATCATTCCCAGTGTTGAATGATGGGCTTAGATAGTTTAGAAATGCTGTCATAAAACTCTTTATGTTGGATTTCTGGGGCCTGATGTCTTTTCGTCTTGGCGTTTTGCTAACACGCTTGTTTGTTCAAGAGTGTTAGCAAAACGCTAACACTTGTGTTTTGGCAGTTTTGACAAACTGCCAAAACACAAGTGTTTATAGGATCAGCCACACTTGATTACCAACACTCTTTAGGTACCATACATTAAATTTTAATTGCTGTGGAAACAACAAGGGTGTACTTTATTTTTCTAAAAGACAGGAATTCAGTGTTATGCCATAAATTGTGTAAGTTGAGCCATTTCAAGAAGCTAATTTTTTTAAATCAATATGTCCACATGGGGCAGTGGATCTAAAATATAATGTGTATTATGCACACAAAGAGGCAACTTTCATGTGTGCAAAGAAACACAGTGTTAGCGGATGTTCGGTTTTCAGAATACAGTGACTTATAGATGTGTGAATGAGTCACTGATTCAGAGTTGTAATTATGGATAAAAAACATAGACAACCCCCAAGGTGGATTGTTTTCCAGGGACTTTTTGGATTTTTGGCAGCAAATAATTAGTCACCATTGCTGGCAACCTGATCGCTTCAGTCACCTTGGGTGTCTGTTAGGGACACAGGTTTGGAACATTTCTGATTTATCTGCGAGACCTTGTCCCTTTAGAGCTATACAAGGAAGAACAAAGATCTTGTATCTGAAGTGAATGGGGAGACGGTGTAGCTGGACTACAAGTGCTGTGATGAAAATTTTGGCAACTTGTCCAGAAACTTGGCAGCATCATTTTGCGCAACCTGCAAGAAGTAATAATATGTTTCTCAGGCCAGGCGAATATGTGGCTGCAATAACCTAGTCTCCAACATATAAAGGCATGAATAACAATGTTTCATGGTGGTCCATGTGTTTCTAGTAGGAAAATGTATGGAGTATAATCCCGGTTAATAAAACTTTTATAAACGTGCCTCTCCTATGTTTCTTGACTATATGAACAAACATGTTTTGCAGGGATAAAATCTGGCTTATTTCTTCTGATATATATGAACAAACATTTTTTTAATTTAATGAAAATGATTCAAGGACAAACTAAAAATCAGTTTATGTCAGCTTGTATCAGATCAATTTCTTTATTTGCAAGGTTGACAGAGTACATTTAAATGACAATATTTTCCCAGAAATAATCCTCATACCTGATAGGTGGACACAGGGGAAGGCATGTATGGGGAGAGGGAGGCCGGTCCGATCATCCGATTAGGTGCAAGGCTATAGGGAGAGGAATAGAACCTACGCAAAGATACACACAGCACTTAGAGACCATCAGATAATCCCAGTTTTTATAACTTTAAATGCAATGGACCAGAGGTGCAGCACTGACCCGTTCTGTAGGGCTGTTGTGGGATCATAGGTGAGAGTCATTCCTCCCTGTACAAAAACAACATAGTAAGTATTTAACCACAAGGGGGACTATTATCAAGGTCTTTTTTGTTAAAGGTTATAAACAAACTCACAGACTCAGAATCTCTTGTCCAGGAACGACTGTTCTGAAGGTATTTGCCTTGACTCTGACGCTTCTTCTGGCCTCCGTCAGCAAATTTACACAACAAGGGTTCTATCGGCGCTAAATCAGGAGTTAATAACAAATCATCATGCCAGCTCGTGGTTACCATCACTAACATTATTCGCATTGGGCTATATTGACTTTTGCACCTGACCAACATGGGATTTAGCGTTTTTCAGAAAAAAAGAAAAAGGAAAAGAAAAGAAAAGACAAAACAAGTCAGAAAATCTAAACTCACCTGGAACTCCATGAGGCGTTTTGATATATTTCCCATTAAAATGTTGAATGATAGCCTCACATTTCTCAGTTGACTCCATCCTGAAAAGTAATTAAAACATTTCAACTTGAAATGGCAGTCAGGGAGCTCTGATTATCACTTAAAGCTTTTTTCTTCTTTAGAGCTTATGTAATTCAACCATAACCACCTAAAAATTACTTTATCCTCCCTACTCATTATATAAAGATGTGCAAAAAGATTTAAAATAATGTTTTCTTGAACTGCAAAAGCCTGATATCACTCAAAAACATTACATTTTTTAAAATCACTTTTTCAATTTAAGTTAGTTTATTCAATGGATTGAATAAAATTCAGTTGTAATAATCGTTTATAGTCTTGCTTTTTGACCATTTAAAATATATATTTTTACTTTACTGTTACCTAAGCTGATCACAGTATTGAGGACAATGTAATTTGTAACTTCCTGTTTTTTCTGGTGCATCAAAGTTACATGACACAGAGACCCATTTCTCTTAGCCACAAGGATGAACAATCACATGTTTATCTTGTGACCAGGCTTAATAAGAAGGATAGTAAGGACGGGTAAAATAAAAATCTCCAAAGTTACTATCAGATAGCTGCGGCAAAGAGTGGCATCAGTTCTCCATAGCAACCATTAGATGCTGTCTACATACTGACTGGTTGTTTGGAAGCAATGCAGAGAAAACAACTATTTGTGTTGTCTAACAAACACAAATGAACTTATATGACGTTTTTCTACGTCTACTTGGATTTAATTGGAACAATGTGCTCTGGAAAAGATGAGAGCTTTAAAAAAGTCTATGTGGGTCTGTAAAAAAGAGGCCTTATTCTGACCAATCACAGAGCATATGGACTTCCCCTCTTTATTAGCACACATTCTAAAAAAAAAACAAAAAAAAAACATGCTTCTCCTTTTCTGTGAGCTGCCACTCCTCAAAGGAAATTGCATAGATATTAGCTGGTAAAAGCGTACCAAGTGCAAAATTAATAATTTTTCATGCAACAATGACATGTTCTTTGCACAGGAGAATAGTAAACAAGCTGAACTCTGATCGTCTTTGTGATTCTGATCTATCACTTGCTGTAATCCATCAAAATGCTGTAGGCAGGAACTAAAAGTTTTCCAAAGGGTCCAAAATGAAATAATGGATAAACATGCGCATTTCATTCCCACTGTGAATCACGGAAGAATAAATGTGATGCTGTGGGCCTGCTTTCCTTCTAAAAGCCCTTAAAATATGTGCCTGGTTTCATGAAATTTTGCATCTCTAAATAAAGATGAATTTATTGTGCGTCTTTCCACACATCCTTACCAAGACTAAATGCGACTGGTAAACATAAAGGTTCTACCTGGCAAAGCCCACCCCTCGGCTGGTCCCACTGGAGTCGCGGAGGATACGAGTGGAAATGGCCTGACTGAAGGGCTTCAGCATGTTCTCCAGCTCTGACTCATCCATGGAGAGCGGGAGGTTAGAGATGTACAAGTTGGTGGGGTCCTGCTCCTGTTGCTGACCACAATCAAAGACTCAACATGATCAATGAGTGAACACATAAAGGAGACTTTGCTGTTTGCTTCTTTGTGACCAAAATAGCACAAAAATCGATATGCTGTACGTAAAAGTTTACATTGCCTTTACAAAGTAAAAAGGTGAGGTGTTTTATTGCACAAAATAATATTGAAATCATATTATGGCAGATGATTAATGAGAACATAGTAAAGTAAATGATGGTATGCAAAAGGAAATTTAAATTTCAAACAGTTTCTTTCGTCAATGGTCTGAAATGCTGATTTTATCTCTTGTGGTGAGAGCAGAATGTCTGAGAAGAAAAACATCCTGTTTCCTTGCTAAAGGTAACATATAACTAATCCTGATCTTATATGCAAGTACATGTTTTATAAATCAACGTGAATTATTTATCTCTCCTGGATCAGCATTTGAAATCATTAAAAAACTAAATGAAATTACCTCATAAATGACAATGTTGTGTTTTTGCGAACTAATTTCTTCTGTGTTTTATGTGCTATTCAAACAATTTTTTATTTGACCTACAGTGTCTTGTAAGATGCTCACTCTATATCACCTCTGGCTATTATGCATATTTATCATCTGCGATGTGATTAAAAGTCAGTTAATGCAGTGCAAGTTAATTTCCATGTAATGAATAATGCATGTGTAATCTCTGCGACCTATGAGGAAGGTGACTTCTCCTTCACCTTCCTCTCTCTTCCTGTAATGTAGGACGAGTGAACAGAGAAAACCTGCTGCAAACTTCAGCTGTAAGCGAGTCAGAGAGCATGCTGACGCAAGCAGGAGCCTTCTTGTAAACTCCGACACAAGGTTCGAGCGAAATTGAGCTATTTTGTGAGCGAGAGGCGGTATGAATGTCAGTGATCCGGCTTAACATAAGATCAGCTTTCCCAGGGTGTTGTCAGCTGTGCGTGACTGTGAGTGCATGTGATAATCCAGTTGAGGCAAGGCTGCTGAAGTGCACGCGTGATTGTCAAGTTCTCTGTGTCTGTGTGTGTGTTGACAGGGCGGGTGGCTGGGCACTATGCCTTGCTGACTGAGAAACTGCTCAGACACTGAGTCAGAAGCCACAGGGGAGAACAGGCAGCTCCTTTGTAAAGGGAGTCCAAGGAGCAACCCATGGGACCTGCTCCCCAGACACCGTCACCACTGTGAACACACACGTATCCCTGCATGTGTCCGTGGGGTCTTGTTTGTGGAAACAGGTATCCTTCGGTGGATTATGACACAGATTTAGAAGCACACCCAAACGGCTCAGCATGCAGAAAACGCATGGGCACTGACAGAACAAATTAAAGATTATAAAGGGGATACACAGTGGAAATAAGTTAGCATGTTGTTAACTAAACAGCTATATTAGAGTAAAGTTTTATTTCTGGATTTAAGTATTACACATTCATTAAAATTTTTTTTATTATTTTGTAATTCTGTATTCTTAAAAAAAAATAACCTTTTAGACTTTTTTTCTCTTATTATACTTTAGCACTATTCTTCTGTCCAACAGGACACAGCTGATGATCAATGGTACCGTATGAAAAAAAAAGATACGGAGAAGAAAATCAGCTACATACAAAAGATGGGTTTTTTTTCTAAGGCATTGTTAAAATGCCACATAAAAAGAATGATGGATAAATCAAGCTGTTTTAATAAATAAACCCAGCATATATTATGAGAGCATATTTTATGATTCTCACCTTGGCCATTTGAGCCTGTACCCCGACTGCCTTCAGCGCTGTCACTGCCTTCTGTGCTGAGGCTGGACTGTCAAAGTCCACAAAGCCATAGCCTGAAGAAATCAAAACACAAAACATGATATGTGAGTTAATATAGTGAAGTGTGTCACAGACTAAGTACACGAGTTGAACTTAAAAACCACTCAGTCAGTGAATTTTCTTATTTTACATGTTTTTCAAATATAACAAAAGGTTTCATGAACTGTATTTCAAGTAAACTGCAATCAGTGTAGAATAATTATTTGAAAATTGCCTTCTTTGTGCTTTCATAAATAGAACAGTAGCCAGTTTCATGAAAATGGTGAATTAAGTAATTACAGATTTTCACCAAGGGGTGATCAAATGCAGTTCAAGTTTTATAAAAAACAGAAAAATAGAACAAAATCAAAAATTTTTAAATCAAATTCCAACCTCGTCATCATCCTACACCACAACAATGTCTGCACTATGAACAGCATAGGAGGTCACCCACTCCCCACTAACTGGACATTTCTATAATCAATAGAAGATTTAGCACAACTGGCATATAACCTTTTTTAAGCGTGCTCATTCGGCTGATAAAATGGCACCCTGGACATTGAGCCACTCTGTCCACACCAACTGTTACCGTCCTCAGTTGCAAAAATTTAAATCAGACCAAACCAGCTCCAATAGAGTTGAACTGGGCTTTTCACACATTTTCTAGAAATAGAGGTGTTACAATGCCTCTTGAGCAAGACGACTATAAGTTACATCAAGAAAGGTCAGCTGAATTATTAAGAACAGTCAAATGAAACAGTGTGTATCTAAATAGGCTGAATCGCTGTGGTAATTTTTATTTATTTTTTATCATTGCCAGTTGTTTGGTAAAAAAAAAAAACTTTAAATTTTTGTATTTCACTTTTTTAGAATTTGAATTTAAGCTTTTTGCTGCACAAATTAAAAACAACATTAAAATTAATATTATTCACGGACTTGACAGATTCAGAGGAAAAGCAATAATTAAATTTTAATAGCATATTTCTTCTGGTGTTGCACTGTGGCGCAGTTAGTTGCACTGTTGCTTTGTGGCAAGTAGATCCTGCCAGAGGTCCTTCTATATAAAATCTGTATGTTTTCCCAGTGCATGTGTTAGTTTTCTCTGAGAACTTCTTCCCACAGTCCAAGGACAAGCATGTTACGCTAAATGGTAAGTTTTAATTGCTTTCCGGTATGTGTGGGTATGTGTGCATGTACTTGTTTTTGTGACATATCAGGACATTTTTATGACAACACACCTTCAATATCAGGACACTTAGAAAATGAGGACATTTTTCAGAGCATACTAGAATGTTCTAAAAGCCCCCAACACACCCCTGTGTGTGGGCGTGTGTCTCTGTGTGCTTATGTTTGTTTGTACTGTGTGTCTCTGTGTTGCCCTGCAATGGGCCAACGACCTGTCCAATGTGTACCGTGTCTGTCACCCAATGACTGGTGGAGATAGGTACCTGCCCCTCCAGTGACCTTGTAAGGATATGTGGGTATAGACATGGATGGATGCTTTTTTCTTCTGACTTAAAGCATTTTTAACATTTTTTGAGAGGCTAAGTCTTGACTTAAATCTGGTTGAGAACCTTCATATCAGAAGTAAAATTTCTTGGTCGAATGAAATGAATTTCAAAACTAAATCTGCCAATGGTGTGAATACTTTTAAACCTAACTGTATTACTCACAAAGGAATGTGTTTTTTATATATGTCTCACCTTTGCATTTGTTGGTAGTCTTGTCCAGGATGGCTTTGGTGGACACAATTTTCCCATACCTGCAAAATGGCAAAGTTTAAATCCACTGGTCATTCTGGTACAATGCCTGATATTTATATTTAACAATGTAGTACTACGAAACATTGCTGAGATAATCTGACTTTTTACCAGGTTCAATGCACGTATTGTTCATGAAGACTGGATTAAAATTTAACTCATGCTTTATGATTAGCGACACTGTGTGCAGTTATGCAACCTGATAATAAATTATATGTATCAGGAAATCTTTAAGGGCGGAGGGTAAATTTAATGAACTGAGAATAATGCCCTGTGGGTTTCTGCATGCAAGGCAGAATTAAAGAATCTTTATTCCTTCCAGCTCATGCGAAATATCGATAGAGTCGTACTTCAACAGGGGATTCAACATACCGTAATGTGAAAAGTGGTTTTAAAAAAGTCCCTTGTTGCATTTACAGACCTCACAACAGACCACCTTAATAATAATCCATATCTACTCAGTTTGGTGCATACAGAAACTGCAGAGGAAAAAGGGATAATGGCTGACTTAGGCAAATGCTTCTGCATGCAGTAGTGTCTATCAGTTCCCATCTCTCCAGGCATGTGCATCCAGTGTAATGTGATACGCCTCTCCTTGGCTGTCCTGTCCAATGCTGGCTCTGAGCCATGCTCCCATTCAACTAACCAGCTTCTCTGTGTGTAACTTCTATATGCTCCGCTGGGCCTTAGTGCCCCCTGCAATGCAATCCGATTTTTACCCAAAAATATTGAACTACTGGCGAGTTTTATTTAGGCAACAGAGAGTCTCTTTCACAGTTTTTTTTTTTAAAGGATTATGTGATGAGCTGCCAAAATTGTAATCTGCCAATCTATCTAGTGCAGGGGTGGACAACTCCAGGCCTCGAGAGCCGATCTCCTGCAACTTTTAGATGTGTCTCTACTTCCACACACCTGAGTCAAATAATGAGGTCATTAGCAGAACTCTGGAGAACTTGACTGCACTTAGGAGGTGATTCAGCTATTGGATTCAAGTGTGTTGGACCAGGGAGATATCTAAGAGTTGCAGGACACTGGCTCTCGAGGACCAGGGTTGGCCACCCCTGATCTAGTGGATTACTGCAAACTGGTTCTTTCCAAACTACAAGTTGCCTTAATCTGGCTCACTTTTTTGTCTATGCATTAGACTATTGAAAGCTGCCAATTACCATAATCCATCCATCCATTTTCTGTTCACCCTTGTCCCTAATGGGGTCGGGAGGGGTGCTGGTCACCATAATATTAAATTATTTTAATTGAATAAGCTATCCAAATCACTTTTCTCGTTGCAGAGAAAAGTGGTTCAAAAATATTGAAATACACATTTAAAGCAAAATGTAAGCCACACTTTCATTAACTAATTGTTGGCTATAATAAATGTTGAGAACCATGTGTCATTTTTCTACACGGCACAAATATATTCTACTTTGTGTTATCACATACAAACCCAATAAAACATATTGGAATTTGTAGCTGTAATGTAAATGAAGGTGAAATGAATTCAATGCAGTGTCAATACTTTTGGTAAACACCAAGTTAAGAAGACCAACTCTACCTTAATCAACCATACCTTTTAAATATCCTTCTATAGGACTGTTTGTGTGTTATTTCCACAACATTTCTGATGCTAAGATGTAAGATACCAGCAACTGGTCTGTATGGACATCCCATAATTATTGGTCTGTTTCAACTACTTTACATCAAAGCTGAATTTTTGCCTGGGAGCTCTGCTTACATAGTCGCTGCTCACACAGTGGAGTTAAGTAAGTTGCGCTCAAAGGTCTCACTCTTCATGTTGTAGTGTGAAAGAAGGGCTATAGATTTATTCAAGTGTGAGACTTTACCACATCTTACACAGTCCAACTCAGCATCCATCCATTGCTAACAACCAAAGGCAAGAAAGGTCAAGAACCAGAGCTGCAGCAGAGCTCCCAGAGAAAAAACTGCAGGGGCCAGAGGAGGAGATTCAAGCCACATTCCCTCCTCTCATTATAAACTTTGTACATAGTAAATCTCAGCATACAGCAACTTTCAGTGGGGGGTGTTGGGAGCGTCTGTGTGCACATTTACTGAATAAACCAAAGCTAACAAAGTCTGATTCTCGTCCCGAGTTCTATGCTAATATAGCATTATTTATTTCCTACTTCTATAGAAAACAGTCTCTTCCTTCAGTCTAGTTTAGGACAGAATCACACTGATCATAATGTGCTCTGCTGAGAGGCTAATTTCATGCAATGACTTTATCAGCCCCGTTAAAGCAGAAATATGAGAACTACCCCCACGCAACACCACCTGACACTCCTCCCCCTCCGATTCTCCACGTCCTCGACCCACTACCCCCACACCACTGCCCTTGTTTGTCTTTCCCTTTCCCCTGGGTTTGCTGTTTCCTGTTGGGTTGGGCAGTCTCATGTGAGCCATATCTTCCAGACAGCTGTAAAATAACGGGCCTTGCCCTGCCTCTCTACCCTCCTTTTTTTTTTCAATCTTTCTCCACTCTGCTTTCTTCCCTCCATTTCTCTCCCTGCCTGCTCTCCTGGTTCTCATCACCAGGCTCCAGAATTCAATTAGATAAAGACGGATCATTCATCTCAGCCCTCAGCATTTTGATCTGCTCTCTAACCATAGCCCTAACAAATATATCAGATGGATTGGATAATGCTGTTGTTTGATGTTTGGCATTTTTCAAGCCTTACACGCACACTGATGAGCCACATTGTGTTATCTATAGTTCAGAATGTGACGTTTACGTTGCACAATAGAGTCCGACTTTTATCAGCCTATATTGCAAAAAATGTAAAAAAATTAATGCACTTTTAGTGCAACTACCTCCTCCATCTATTGAATTTTCTGATGCTGGCATTACAACCATTCAGCCTATCACTCATCACTCAGATCTAACCTAATCAACCCTGCTTCCCTGGTTCCCGCTCACAGAGGACAGCTGGGGAGATTTACTGGGTGTGTGGGAGCACTGGTTTTTGTGTGACTCACGGCTGACAGAGTTTGACCAGATCTTGGTCTGTGGTTCCTGGATGCAGGCCACGGATGTAAAGGTTGGTTTTGCTGAGCTGCTCTGCTCCGCTGTTGCCACTGCCATTGCTGAAGGTAGTTGTGTTGCTGTTGCCATTGCTATTGCTGTTGGGACTTGGAGGAGCCATCTGATGGTTGGAGGGGGCCACATATGTCTGCTGAAAAAGAAATTATCATCCAATTTAAAACTGTGCAATCATAGAGGAAACATTCATTTTGATGCTGTCATAAGTTATTTAAAAGCATTATGTATAGTTCTTTGTAAATAACCACTATAAAAAAGCTATTAATATTGGCCAAAAAGCAACACCATAAAACCAAGCAGAAAATAGACCAAAGAATGAAAGGTACATAAAAAGAGAGAAATATGTAAAAGCTAACAAGACAGGAATTTAAAGAAACATCTAAAAACAACTAAAACTAGTTGTACAGAGTTACTTAAACTCTTTAAACAAGATTAAAAAACAGAAAGTAAAGGTGTCTGCCTAACATAAATCTGGAAAGTAGCACTGTTTTTAAAGCCCAAACTGCACAGAGCCCCATCGCCTCAGAGTTTGGATAACCTCTATGGAACAATTAAAAGCATCACTGTGATGGTGCATTTCAATGCAAAACTATTGCATCGAAATGCATCTGCACATGGGTAGAATAATTCAGCACTTTATTGATGTCTCTTACCACCTGTTTTCAGAATATATTTAAACTTATTGTTCCCTTAAGATGTCTGAAGTCCACAAATTGAGCTCCTTGACCAAACATCACTTATCTATGTTAGCAAGACATTAAAGACTAATGTGAAAAATTTAGGAGTTATTTATGATGAAGCCAAGTTTCTAGAAAAATACTCGATATAACTTCTAAAGACCTGCTTCTCCTAGTTGCAAAACATTGCCAAACTTTGAGCAATTCTCTCCAAAAATGACCTTGAGTTTCTGATCCATGCTTTTGTTTCACCCCTTTTAGGCACATTACATTAATGTGAACATAAACAGAGAGTGAACATAAATGTACTCATACTCGCTATATCACCAGAGGAGACAGATCCTTCCAAGCTGTTGGACCAAGACTGTGGATGAACTCCCAAACTATTTGCGATCGATGGACTCTATTGTTGCTTTTAAAAAGCAACTTAAGACATTTTTTTAAACAAGCATTTTAGCCTCTCTGGAACCTGAGCTGTTACAACTTTTTTTTTTTACATCTCTTCTTTTTTTCCCCATCACTCCCTATTAGTATCCTGGTAACTAAGCCTTAATATCAGATGTGTTTATAAAAAACAGCAAATGATCATTCTAAACACCAAAGATAGGTATTTACATAAAAAAGACAGACTACAGTTTGCATATTTCCTCAGGCACAAAGAACTTAGAGACATACTATGATCCACTTAAGTTAAAATTAAAGTGCTCTGCTATTATGGCCACTGCTACAATTTGGAGGAAAAGAGGACGGCCTGAGAACACCATCATAATTGTGAAGTACATGGGTAGCACCATCATGCTTTGGCACCAGTGTTGTTGAGCTGGAGACACTGGTGCACTTCACTAAATGGATGACATTATGAGGAAAGAATGTTATCTGAAAATACTGAAGCAATACATCAACCAGGAAGCTAAATATTGGCACAAATAATGACCCAATCATTACAAAGAGACTTGAAGACAATGCAGTCAATGTTTTGGAGAAGCCACAGGCACCTGCACTATGGAACAATTGGAGCAGCTGCTTGCTCATTTTCAAAAGTAAGAGTGCACACTTACTTTTTTTTTCTCCTTTGTTTTTTGACTGAAAAAAAAAAAGACTTCTCCCAGCAATCCAACAACTTTAAAAAGTCTCTGTTAATTCTCACTGTATTTTTGTTGTTCAGCAACCAAAATCCAACTTTCCTCAGAAAAGTCACTTCTTCTCAATGAATTGTCTTTAATCAGAAAGTTTACAGCAAAGGACTAGGATGATTAAATGAACATAATTTCAAATAGCATTTGCTGTAATAGCACTGTATCTTTCTACCTAACCATAAATCTGATAAAATACAGTATTAAACTATTTATGGTGCATCAGCTCTATAAAAGTAGATGTAATACAGCTACCTGCTATTATATATGGATTACACATCTTGATATTAAACTGACCTGTCAGTAGGGCCTGTTGGATCAGTTCTCTATAGACTGCATCTGACTAAGTCATGTGAAACCATAGGTGAGATAGGAGCATGGACAATAAAAAACGTAAACCAGAAAAAAATATTTTTGAGTAAAGGACAAATGGATCCTCATAAAAACACAAAGGCACATTACACATTTATTGACAAATTTATTGAACTACAGTAGTCTCTTGCAAGTTATGTGGTTTCCCCAGCATGTACTTCTTTCCAAGAAATAAAAGGAATGTAGCTCTAAAAGCAAATATTAATCTTTCTGCGAAAAACAAATTAGCGAAAAACTGATTAGTCTCTGTCTGTTTCTCAAAAAACCTAGTAAAAGACATAATCCCAAAATGAGAAAGTATTTAGGAAAAAATATAAACACGATTTGTTTAAGTACACTCCATGTGAATTTCTAATGATATGGCTTTGCTTAGAAGATTTGTCAATCAGTTCTTAGACAACAAAAAACTTTTCTACAGACTCACAATCATCATTGACTGTGACTGTTTCTGCATCTTTGAAACATTTGTTTATTAAATAAAAAATGCTCTGCAATTCAAACTTATCAAAGACATGATAAGTTTACCTCAAGGTCCCTCACCAATGTTCTAAAACGGAGCACACAGAGCTTCACAGAGCTAATTGTGTTCAGTTCTGTGTGAGTAAACCATACATGATATTCAATAAATACTCAGTGAGTACATTGTAAATCAGTCATCAATACAATGGATCAATTATGTCCAAACCTTTTCTGTATTCCTCAAATCCAGATGCATGATCTTTTCAAAACTTTAGCCTCTCTCTTTTTTTCCCCTTTAGTAAAAAAAATTCCCGTGGCTCGCAGAGTCCATTTACTTTCACCTGAATCTTTAATGCTTATTAAAGTGGTAACAGTGCACTGTTTGTTTAGTCACAGTCACAGTTGCTTCCTCTGCCCTCCCTCACCTTCTCCTGCAGGAAAAGAATAATCAGGAGGGATGCACCTGCAACAGCTTGGAGAGATAAGATATGACGAGAGAGACCGGAGAGTCCAGTGCCGCGGCTTGGCTGGTGAGGCCTGTCTAATTGGGATCTGAACTTGTTAGGGGAAAGTGCTAATCCCTCTCATGTGCGCCCAAGTCAGAAGGTAGTGTCTCATTAAAACCGCTCTGCTAAACCTCATCTGAGAAAATGATGGCAGGGAGTCAGATGCGCATCTACCACCCTCAAACTGCTCCAGCTCAATGTGCTTTGCCAGCCATGAAAGGTGACTTAAAATGTAATAGTGCAATCTTGAACAAATATGCGTAAAGAGCACAAGAACATTTAAGAAGGGAACTGTGAAATGTGCTATGCAAGTCTAAGAGCGACAAATTGATGTGAATTTATTCTAACATCAAGTCCTGTGATGTTTTTAATGTATTTTTGTCACCTTTGATGCACTCCTGTTCTGAATAGTCGATGGTGTTGGGATCAACTATCTGTACTTCACAGTTATCTGCTGCATTAGGACCAGGAAGACTAAGTTACTTTCGCCATGACATTATTGCATCGTTTTATTTTTCTTTCAGATCGAAAGATCAGCTCATTATCTGGGAAGGAAATGCAATTCTTTTTGAGTGTTGTCAGATGAGTCTGCTTTGTTGTCAGTTTTACACATCCAGCATGCCAAGGTGAGTGAATCTTCAACAGTGCAGACAGGATAGCTTAGCTTGAGATTCAGTGATGTTATTGCTGGGGTCATTGCTGTGATATTTGGGTCTTTTGAGTTGTGGAGCAAAGCAGCAGCAAATGTTTTTCACCATGTTCTTTGTTCATTTTGTGGTTATATCATGTGCCCTATAGTGTTAAATGCCTCATACAGCATTGCGCTTTTTTATGCGGTTTAAAGCAAAGGTAGATATGCACCAGTGTGTCACCTGTCAATAGTATGAAGGTAAACCTTTTAAAAGATAACATTGTTTTAAGAGTGGATGAATCCAAAACATTCTGCAACATTTCTTGCAGTAGGATAGAACAGTGGGAATCAGAGTCACAAATGCACAACATAAGACCTTTATTTTCTACAATATCTAACAACAGATCATTCCTATTCTTTATATCTGGAAACATACCCTCCCAACATTCATTTTACTCTCTGATTTAGTCATTATAGTTGCAGAGCAACTATTTGGTATTTTTATAGAGATGTGACATAAGTGGCTCTCTGTGTGGTGCAAAGACTTTGTACAGTCAAAAGCTGAAAACTGATGAGATAATTACAGTTGAATGTGATGCCAGACCACAGGTGACTCAAGGGCTTTTCCGGTCAAACAGAACAATAAGGGCAGATGGAGCAGGATGTGGAACCTTTCTAGTGAATAGCAAAGACTTGTCTCACTTTTCAAAGCTGAATCTCCCTGGCAATATAAACGTGCTTTGATTTATATAGTGTCAGTCAGAAGTTTTGTAATTTTTAAAAAATCTAAAGTATACCTTATTTTTCTTTATTTAAAATATCATCATCCTTTATGATACATAAAAGTAAATCCACAATTTACTCCTATACTAAGTGGTCATTCTCCATTGTTTTTCAGCATTTCTATCTTCTAATCAATGTTCTTTTTGGGTTATTTATACAACCCTATTTTGCAGGACAAAATCTTTTTACTGCACAAATAGGAAAAAAATGAATTACTTCAAAATCTAATTATATACAGCCTAATGCAATCAAATTATAAATGAAATTGGTTTTGGAGTATTTATTAAATACAAAGTTCTAAGGACCGCATTGTGGTGTGTTATATCAGGAATATATCCAGGTTACATTGGATCATGCAGAGATATTTCTTATGGCCTACCTGATTGGTTAAAGGCACTGTGGAAAAGATCACAGATAGAATCTCTTTCCTTTAAATCTCAAATACTTAAAAGTAGAGCAGTGCGAGGACAGAAGAACCAGATAAACAAAGTAATGAGAACCCTCAGTGTCCTGCAGCTTAAAGTTCTTATACTCACATCTTAATCTATTCTTCCTCTTAACCATTTAAAACAGCTTTTAGCAGAAATCAATGTTTTGTGAAACAAACGGGAGGAAGAAAAAAAAAGCCTAATGTTAATGGGAAGCAAAGAAAAAAGGGCAGTATCTCTTAATCTCTCTCTTCTCTCCACTCTTTTCTCATTAACAAACGACACAGAACAGGGGTTACTACTTGACACTGGATTTACAAGCCTCCCCTCTGAGTGTGACTTTAGCCAAAGGAGAAAAAAAATGTGCAAGTCTCACTTAAAAGAAAGCCTCTGTGGAAGTGGACATATTGTCTGAATCCAGGATTCCAGGAATTCCAGGTCATTAATCCGGGCAATCTAAATTTCTTCCAGCTGTGAGCAAGTGATGGGAATGACACAGGCATGGTGGGAAACATTTGATTTCAGCTGTTTTGGATGTTTTCCAAGGACTTACTCATAACATTGCACTTCCTTTTGTGCTCATTCATATAATTTTGAAAGAGCACCACGAAAATAAATATTAGCAATTCAAACGGTTTACCTTTTGATCAAGCTTAAATGCATTGTTCAGTTTAAACTAGATGTAATACTCTTTTGGTAACAAGACCTAGCTCAGCATTTTGATTAGAAATTAATTGAAGACGTTGGTTCAGTCAACCATTATTCTTATTCATCACGTGCCACTTCGAGCAGAACGGCTGATTTGTTTGTATGGGTTGTATGAATGAATGTATCAATTTAATAAAAGTTCAGATCTATCATAAGACTTGCAGTTGAGAAAGCTTCTGCACTTAAGCAAGTTTGTTTTTGTTTATAACCATTTTCAGCTGATTCAGTTTCTACTTACTGACATGCTACAGATTGACCACGTCACCCTGAGGTAGTGTTTACAGAACAGAACAGTAGATCTTTGACATGGTTTCCAGCTCAAAAACTTAATCAGTTTAAATACATTTTTTAAGTATATATATTTATATATATATACTTAAAATATATATATTTTTTAAGTATATACATATATACTTAAAAAATATATATATATATATACTTAAAATATATATATTTTAAGTATATATATACTTAAAAAAAAATATATATATATATATATATATATATATATATATATGGATGTTACAGCTGTCAACCAAGTTTTAATCAAGAATATTGATTCAAATCTATCAAAAATCAATTTCTTACAGTTTGTTTTATCAGTAAGCTCAATTTTATCTTCAACAAGCTACCAGAGTGAGAATGTTTTAAAGTACTTTAATTGATGGAAATAATGTTATAGGTTAAGTCGTTTCCTTTACAGAAGGTTTCTATGTAAAATACAGTATATGGTCCGTTCTGTAGAAGCGGCTCAGAATAGATAATTTAACCCTCATGAATTATTAATTTCACAGAGCAAAGCCAATCAATACTACAGCTCGCATACTGTTCCAGGTTGGAGTCACTGTACTGTTCAGCTAATCTGTACATACAGTATGGTAATCTAAAACAGTCTCCCTATACTTTCCTCTGCTTATAGCGCTACGCAAACCCTCTGTAATCATTTCTGAAGGGGTGGGGCATCATAGAGCGCGTAAAAGAGAGAGAGAGAGGAAAAAAAAAAACTTTACAAACTTGTGTTAAATCCAATATAAACAAAACGATAGAACGCGGGTTTTCGATTCAGTTCACATTAACGTCGAAAATAAAAACGCTTTTTAGCGCTTCTTTTTCCTATTAGACGCACCTAAAGGTGGGGGGAATTCTAAACTGTTCTCTGCGTAGGCTGGAAATAGGAAGAGAGCCGTGGACCGTGTCGGAACAAACGAAAGCAAACTGCTCAACTAATCCACAGGGAACAATGTAACAGAGTCCGCTCTGGTTTATCACACTGTAACAAAACGCACAGGAAAAGCCAAATACAAACCTTGCAACAGCCGGTAAGAGAGTTTCAACGTGATCTAATTTCAAGGACACTGCAGCTTAAAAACAGCAGAGCAGATTTTAAGTGGAGAGCCGGAGCTCGAACAGCGCCGCATCGACGGCTGGTTTACTTCAGTAGAGAGGACATAGAAGTGGTGTGAGGCTGCTTCTTTACCTTCTTGTGGCTTTTGCCGGAGTAACCGCCGTACGGGCTGATTCCTGTCCTTGGCGGCACCGAGAGCAGCATTTTTACGCGGCGCTGTGTCCGGAGGAGCGGAGAGTCAGCTGACGTCAGTCAGGGAAATTCAGCCAGAACAGCGGCGGTGATTGGAGTCGCTCTCTGCACGCACACGCACCGCACAGCCTATATGTTTATGTGTTAAAGCTGCTGGCTAGACGATTCTCTGAGAACCAACCAAACTCATTCTAACATACAGTTTTTCACCTACAGAACACATCACAGACAGTTTTATGTTAGTTTTTCTGTACTGTTTTTTTTAATATATTAAGATAAAATCTAATTTCCCTTCAGCAAGCTTACATATGCGCATACCTCTGATGACGTCACACGAGGCTATTGATCAGAATTCTTTTGCGTTCATTTGTTGTTTTACTTTTGTCCGTTTGCATGTTTTAAATCAAACTCTCCACCCGAAACTGGTTACTTGTACCCAGCAGAAAGGTTAAAACAGGGTTTTCGTGAACATGTACATATGAAACACAAGGAAGCGCTTTGTGAAAAAGACCAGAGCAGACTATCAATGATGTCCCTCCCACTGAAGGAGCAAGTGGGAATACAGAAACAGGAAGGTTGGCTAATTATTGTTGTTAACTCTGTATCATGCAAGTCAAAATAATGTATTTTATCCTATTTTATTTGGTGAAACACACAAAAAATACTTAGTACATAAAAGTGTTTTTTTAAGCACTATGTGATTCATTGTTAAAAAGATAAAAGCCATCAAATGTGTTAACAAGTAGTTTATATCAGCTATCTTCCAAACATTTTACACTTATAGCAGCCATATTGGACATTGAACTCTAGGATTTTTGGGAAGCTCAAACTTTTTCTGACAGAATTCTGACTTTATCTGTCATTGTTGTATTTCAAACTGGGAGCTGAGAGAAATCTGACTTCTGAATGAACAATCTATTAAGTCACATCATCTGGTCTACTTGTTCAGTTAAAATAATTTAAGTGTCCCAATAATGTCATGCCACTGAACCACTGCAATGTAGATGACCAGCAGCTGAACCATCTCATAAGGAGCCCAGTTCTAAGCTAGAGTACAGAAGACCATCTTTATTATTCCTGTCAACACTGGTTCATTACATTGGTGTGAGTTGAGTAAAATAAAAGATAAAGCAATATTTGTTCTATAGTGATGGCTAAAATAGTGTTAATGGCAACCAACTAATGCTAATTCAGTAAAACTTTGCAAAAAATATTAGCAGCTAGTTTCCTGTTTATTGTAAATGAGGAACATATTTCTTCACATTGAACAAGTAAAAATTGGACCAATGTTATTTTCCACTAAGAAGGAAGAAAGCACAATATATTTCTAAATCCTGTAAATTTGAAAGTTGCTGAGATTGCTCAGCAACTTACAACTTGCTCAGAAAAAGAAAGAGCAATCTTAAAATGTATTTTCCTGTTTTAACTTTAAAGCCAGTTAAAATATAAGGAAGCTCAACGCACTTAAGAAATTTATTAATCATATTCTTGTTTTAGTTAAATGCTTTAGAGTATAATTTATTTTTACATCGAATGGCCACCTTCCATCTTTTTTTGTTGTTGTTGTTGTTTATAAAACCTAATTTCTCCACTATCTGTTCTACCCTGTTTAACATTATGGGACAGATTTCATTCATTCATTCATTCATTCATTCATTCATTCATTCATTCATAAGAAGTATACCTGCAAAATGTGATTAAAATAGTTTTTATGAACTCAGTTTTTTTTTTAAAATAGTAAATATTGGTTATTATATTGGATCGTTTCAGTTAATTATAAATAGGGTAAAAATCTTTTAAATGAATATATGATTAACATAATAATTTTCTCTGGTCAGATAGTTGGACTATAATATTGCTATTGCATTAAGGATAAAAAAAACTTTTGATTAACCAAAAAAATTACAGTGATTTTGAATCTGCATGTGAGTAAATTTTGAAAAGTTTATCTATGGAAATAATGTAACAAAGTCAGATTAAATCTGAGCTGACATTTGTTTCCAAAATCTGACCCCACTTGAAGTGATTTTTTAAAGCTAAATAAGAAAAGATCACACCTTTGTTCTATTTTAATCAATTATCATGGTTTCTTGACAGCTCTTACCTTGTGATTAAAAAATAAAAAATAAATAAATAATGTTTTTGTAGACAGGAGTTGCTTGGCAACTAAATCCCATCAATTTTATGGCTTGTCCTGTGCACCCTGACTGACTGAGCCACAACTGTGAGGAAAAACATGTGCAATTGTGTTCTTTTTGCCTCTGAATTTGCATAATGCATTCACAACTCCAAGATTCAAAGGGTATAGCCCACACTCTTATTATAATATATGTGCAAATAGAGATTTCATCCAGATTTCATCACTACTGGGTAGCCAGATACATGCAATTCACAATCTCAGCCTTTCTCTCCCCAAACATATGCATGCATGCACACAACCTAAAACTCTGATGCACTGGTTGCATTTTTATACAAATAACATAATTCTACCTTAATATTGTTCTTACTGACCAGATGTGGAGCTTGTTTCTTTTAGTCTGGACCCTACTGAGATTACATTTAGGTCACATAGAGTTGTTTGTCCCTCCCTGTTTAAATCCATGGATGCACTGTATTGATATGGTGTGCAAGTGTTCAGCCAGATGGGACGTGAGTTCCAGAGCTCAAGGCCAGTTTGGGGAGGGACTTGCAATTCACCAAAAACATGGAGTAATGTGACCTGCTCGGGGCTATGAAAAGGTTTTATCTGAAACCATGAATCAAAAGACTTAAAACGAAAAACATATAAACCCAAGACTTGTGCAAAGGTTGTTGTATTGACTTTTTTTTCTTTTGATGGGTGTTAGGTTATATGGGGGAGGGCTACAGATAAGAGAGATTTAAGGTGGGATCAGCATGGGGTGGGGGGTTGAACACAGGCTGCTGTTGCATGCTCTGCATTCCTCAGGTGTTGCAAGGATAGCATGTTCAGTGGTCATCCTGCTGCAAAGAGACTTATTTGCTTGGAAATCAAAGGGCATCAAGCAGGGAAGCCTTGTAGGACAGAAAAATAGATGACTAGGTATTCCATTACAGCATTATACAATACTAATTTTGTTTAAAAACGCACCAGAATACTGTTGTAAATTACAAACGCATGTGCTTCACGGAGGCAGCCCTATTTAAAATCATCATCTTAAACTATTTGTTTAAGGTTTATCTGCAAATGGGCTAATGGTTGCAGCCGTCAAACCCAGACATGGAGGTCTGGTGTTGTGATGCAGATTCAGTTGAACTATTACACTCAAAATCTTGCTTAAGGAGAGTCACTTCTTGCAGTTTTTCTTCTGCATGCCCCATGCTTTATTTATATTATACATTTTAGGCCATTGCTGACACTCAGATCAAAGTAAGAGCAGGTTGTGGAAGTGTCTGCGATCACTTCTACCCCCTCCTTTGCCCTGGTCTGTCTCCTTGGCTGGCCCGCTAAGAGCTGAGGGATTGTGTGCAGATGTGCTTGGAGAAAGGCCAGCCCCTCTGCCCTGGGAGAACATGTGGTCTGGGAGTGTTTACGCTGGCGCTCTTTCAAGCTGTCTCCCACACAGCATGCTGGCGTCTGTCTCTCTTTGCTTGTCAGTGCTCAGTCCCTCTCCTGTAACAAAGGGCGCATTCTCAGGTTAAGGTGACACCAGCAATTAGGCTTGTCTATGGTGTTGTCAAATCGGAAGGACCGTAAGCCTGCTGATAACGCTAATTGACTTGAACCAGAGTTTTCTTGTCTAGTGATTTTATAAGAATTACTGAAAGGCATGTCCATTTTGAAAAAGAATATTATACTTTGCTGTAGCATTTGTAATTGTACTGAAACATTTTGGAGTAAATAGATTTTGAGACATATCAGCTAGATTTTCTCAGATTCTTCACATGCTTCACATTCTTTCATGTAATTCAGGCTTCAAAACAAACATCTGTAAACTGAAAGCCATTTAGTTGATCCTCTACCTCAAGGACATCAGAATCACAAAGTAAAACAGGCTCCTGTTTTTGAGTGTTTTGACAAAATATAGATAGAATGTTGGCATGCATCGTAAAGGCCTATAAAGAGAGTAATATTTTAACATTTCCCGTATTGGCTGTGTTATGAGAAGATCTCTGCAACCAGCAAGTTTTTTAATCAGAAATCAGACATCTGTCCCTGAATTTCTAACATTTGAAGCAATATTGATTCAAACATATGTTGGTTTCATTTTGATGTTAGTAAAATGATTGAAATTGCACTTCTGAATGCATTATGAACACACAGCGCCCTCTGTAGGTTGAGACTATCAGGCGACTCAAAATTCTTTCAGAAAACTAAAAAAATTAAGTCACAGTTTACTGATTAAGCTTGCATAAATTAGATTTAATATCAACAAGCTCTTCTTTGCTTGAAGTTACAAAACAATCCAAATCAATCCAACAATCCAATACAAACTTGCAAAAGGCAATATTAAAAATTAATAAATATCTACACCTTATCAGTAAATTAGACAAGTTGCAGGTTGTTTTGAGATATGTACTACTTCTGTAAATAATAAAATAGAACAGCTGCAGCTGGTTATTCAGTTGTTTTACTTTGTGGTAATGAAATAACCCTAACCCTAACACTAAATAATTTTATCTAAGATTCATTCCAAATAAATAAAATGTTCTAATTCGAGCTGTCAGCAGATGTGGTTAGCGTAGCCAAAACTCAAGTAAGAGTAGCATTACTTTAACATATTTCAAGCTCGTGTAAAAGTAAAAAGTAGCTTTACACAAAATGACTCAAACAACCAAGTATTTGGTGAAAAGGCTACTCAACTACTGAGAAACGAATCATAAAATCTGTGTATAAAAGAACTTTATGTTCTCCTAGTGACAATGTATAGTGTTCACTGTGTGTTTTTGATCTCCAAATGACTCATTAGATAGAAAATAACATTAAAACAACAAAGCAGGTGTACAAAAGAAGTCTGTGGGTGTGTCTTATACAGTTTCTGTTAAAATGTGTTATTTCTTTCTTCATTGAAATTTCTTGTGTTGGCTAGAATATTTCACAGTAATATTACTAAAGCAAAAGTAAAACATGCAATTCAGTAAAAGTGCTCATAAAATATTTTTTTCCCAAAAAGTTACTTAAGAAACTGTAACAGAGTAAATGTAACAAGCTACTATCCATGTCTAGTTATCAGAAAACTTAGAAGAGTTTTCAAAGTGGTTAATTTTAATCTATTGCTAATGATTCCATGTTTTTCCAATAATAAATCTGAAAAGAGGCAATTATTAATATACATGTGGGATGTTTTACAAAGGTAAAATATTCAGGAGTTAACTGAAATTAAACTCTAGATGTTCTCACGCTGCATGCATTGGCTCTCTCCTGGTAAACCCGCTTCCTACAAAATGCAAGTTGCGTTGATCTCTTTAAATTGCCCTCAGGAGTGAGTGTGTGCATGGAATTTTGTGGGTTGCTGTTTTGTCCTGCGATGTTTCCAGGGTTTCCCCTGCCCTTGGTCCAGAATCCAGCCCAGCACAACTCCACAGACCCCACACGGATAAGAGGGTATAGACAATAGATGGATGGACTGGATGGATGGAGAGATTGATTTCTTTGTCAAGGCAGTTATGTATGTACTGCACCACTAGATGGCAGACTTTAGCATAGAATGCTCTGATGCCCGTCCACGTACACCTCGACCCATTATTTTGTTTTTCCACAAGGATCTATTATTAGGACGAAAACATCAGATTGCATCATTTTGTCACATACACATCATATTATTTTTTACCAATGATTTTCTGTCTCCACCACATCTATCTCTGTGTGTGTGAGAGAGTTAATTGAATGAGAAGCATTTGAAAGTAGAAGTCATACTGATGAACCCTAACAAAGTTGATTAAAAAAAACTATTAAAACTTGCCATGTTTTCGTATGAAAAGAAGCTCCAGAGTTGGTAGAAATTTTGAGCCACCATGCCCGCTGTATAGTGAACCAGTTGCAGCCCCCGTTTTCTCCCTCACCAAGGAGCAATTCTCAACGTATGAGAATAAGGCAGGCTGTAATACCACATAATCAAACCTCACGGAATAGCTCCTTTTTTATGTAAGCAATAGATCCTTTCTAAAGTAAATGATATTGCTACTCATATGGAAGGAAAATCCCCCCATATACTAATAAAAATTTAAACTATGGATATTTGAAGTACAATCAAATCTCCACTAGATGACATGGCAACATAGAGGTACAAAGGGCAAACAAACATGCATACATATGTCGAGTATTTATGACAACCTAACCTGAATGTTTTTGGCTGTTAGAAGGAGCTGGAGTACCCAGAGAAAACCCACACATGTTCCCGGAGAACATACAAACTTCAGACAGAATGTTCACACACTGGAATTCAAACCCAAGGCCTCTTGCTGCAAGACAAAAGTAGCACATCCATATGTTTTCCAACCCCCCAATCCTATTTCCTGCACAATCAAACTCCCCGGATCTTAAATGCCATGACAAAATCCATATCTAGTATGTATTGTGCTCCAAATATTACCAAGTAAATTCTTAAAATCAAAAATCAATGTTGTCTGTAAATTGAAGGGTATTTTACAGCTATTTACTATCATTTAAAACTATTTATTTAGATTTTCTGTTTTTGGAATTCAGTGATATTTAGCCTTTACATTGTGAGATGAAGCGCAAAAGTTACCTTGGAACTTCAAACATGGCGCTAATAGAATGAGACTTACATGAAAACACTGAATAAAACATTACTTAGCACAAAAATGTGCACAACTACCAAATTTGAATGCAATAAAACCATCTGAGTAAAACTAAATCGAGCTATTTGTGAGCTTTAAGGCTCAACTCTTCTAAGAGGGTTGAGCCGAAAGAGACGAGGACTCTCTAAAGAACAGAGATAAAGGCAGACTTTCTATCACCAGGTGGAACAGAACCAACATGTGCGTTGACGTTGCCGTTACACTATTATATGACAAATCAGGGTGCCATACCCTTAAAAAAATGAGTTGTATTGGAGGCATGCGCAGTTTTGCCCCTCAGTAATCCCATTTTAAGGAGTTGAGCGTTGCGTCACGGGCACGTCCACTGTGCTGGGGCTCGGAGACGCTGACCATCCACTCATGCATCCAGAGGCGCAGGGAGACGTTGGCGCTCCTTGGGAAGAAACGCGTTTTTCTCATTTTCATTGCTGCTTTTAGTTCGCCACGGAAAGATTCGGACGGGTGGGCGGCTGCAGCGCTCCTTTTGTACAAACTGGACGACCCGCTTGTCAAGCACACAGAGACACAGCTCCCACTACGCATCATGTTTGAACGCCGATAATCAGTCATACATATAATACATGACTGTGCTGCTGCATCGCACTTAGCCTCATCGGGCTGTAGTAGCTCTCCTCCTTTTTTTTTTTTTTTTTATTATTATTGCCCAAAAAAAAAACGTCTGGAGAGACCACCGTGTGGGTGCAACTGGAGGAACGATCGCACCCCGGACCATTGAGAAAGGTTCGGATGAGGTGGTTCGGTTTTAGAAATCCAGACAACTTTTCATCTTTTCGGTTCTAGCAGCAGTGCCATCGGGCATTGCTCAGGAGATGGCGATGAGGTTGTTCTACTTGGGATTTATTCTCTGCTTGGAGGTCATGTCTCCTAACGGTGCCACCATAGGTAAGAAGACTGTTGTGTTTTTTGATTTGTTTTATTTCTTTATTTAAGAAGAAATGGACACTTTTGTCTGTTATAGGGGTTGGGGGAAACATCCGTTCACAGGCCTGTGTGGTCATCAGAGCTGGAGTCAAGCGAGAGAGAGAGAAAAAAAGAAGAAATACAGTTTTTCTTTTACAATAAAGCCTCATTTGAAGTGGGGACCCTTTTTTTCTTTCCCCAGAGAGAGTTTGGTACATTTAGGTTTATTTTGGCCTGCGTTTGTAGCGGCTTCTGTCTGAACAGACAGAAAAGGGGCCTCCATGTGAGGACGGCAGACAGTGAGGTTATTCACTGAATATTCAGCAGGTACCATCGCAGCTCATTCCTGAGCGACCTATTTACAGACAAAAACGACACAATTTTGATCTGCTGTTAATTCCCCTTCCTAAAAAAACAAAACAAAGCAAAACAAAACAGAACACATCATCTTCTTTACAGCTACGGTTGGTAGCAGCCATTCAAACCAACCTGCTGCTTTTACGCTCCCAAAAATAATTGATCAAACAAAACAAAAAGGGGAACAAGAAAGGACGTTTTGCATCCTTTATCCAAAAAAGAAAAAAAAAAGCGGATGCGGGAACATATCTCCCGGATCAGGTTTCATGTTTGTTTTCAGTTACTTGGCGCAAAATGAAAACAACGTTTATCTGCCTGGTCCTTAATGGCGTTGCTTGTCCCGACGTGTATGCCGTCTGTGGGCTGCCTGGGAATTACAGTTTATTGGTGACAGCCAGGTATTTCGGCTGAAGAGTGAAATGAATAGTCGTGTATTTATCCTCTTACGTCCCGGGAGCTCTTTAATGCTCCCGAATCCCTCTTGGTAATTATGAGGTATCAAATGCACCATTGCTCCTGTGACAATATGCGTTGCAGACCTGTTGAACTAACCGCTTGCTCTTTCTCAATGAGTGGCAGCATTTTCCCCAGTTTCACAAATTTTCTTCTCTTTTCTTTTTCTTTTGGCACCATTTCAGTGCAATGGAAAGCCACAAACTTGTACCAAACATTCCCAGTGCCAGATCATGACCTGGCTGCATGCGATGTGAGTTTGAATCTATAATTTTAGTTTGTGCCGTCCCAGAAAGGAAGGCGTAACTGCTGGATTACTGTCATCCAGGCTTTATGTCTGCGAAAACGAGCACGAAAGGTCTGCTGTTTTACCAGATCTTCCATAAATTAGCCCTGCTCAGAATGTAAGCTGTAGCTGAGGTTGCAGAAGTATGCAGGCTCCACCCTCTGCCTCCATCACTATGCAACATCTGGACACAGGGAGACCATTAATCCAACTTAGATGTGATTGAAAAAAAAAAAGGGATGGGTGAGGGAGGGAGTGAAATGAGGAGAAGAATCAGTCCACTGAAGTTGATGCATAGTAACTGTACTGTGCACGACTTTTGAGCGACCTCCCTCTTTTCTTTCAGTTTTGCTTCCGAGCAGACCGATTCTCATGTGGTCTTGACCAGTAGTTTTCCAGGCTTGCCGGAGGGCTTTTCAATCCATTTTCTTCAGGCATTTACATAGATGTCTAACATTTAATGCCAGTTGCATTTCATCTTTTCTTACAAAACCGTGATTTCTCCTAGGGATTTTGGATCCTACAAACAAACAAGAGAATCTGCCAGGAAGAACAAATTTGTAGAGCTCATGCTGACATCATGCATGTTGGCATGTGCCAAATACTGGCAGAAACCTGTTGAGTTTACAGTGTCAACAGGTCACAAAGTAAATTTGGTTTTTCTGTTCAAATCCCCAATTACTTAAAAAGACACAACGTTAAGTGTGTGGATTTCATACTTTGCTACAGGTGCACCACTTCTGAGGTAATAAAAAGCCATACTTTAAAAATTGTTAAACAGTCATCCTATGGTTTAAAATTGCCGTAGTGACATGTCAGAGTAAATACCAGAGTTTTTTCAGGCTGGATAGAGCGTAGAGTACCTCTGTTCTGACCCTCTCCCATCTTTTGCTGTATATGTAATGTTAAAAAAGTGGCTTTTAGAATTTTTTTTTCTAGAGGTGAAACGTACTGACAGTCAAGGATTGGAAACTAAAGAAGCACCAGCTGTCACCCTTAGTAGTGCTCCTTTAGTAGGCAAGCTGTTTCAAATTAAACCTTTTTAAATATTTTTGGCCAAAATTGTCATATTGTATTATTTTTATTATTTATTCTGTAAGGTAGTCCTTAAATAGGAGACAGCCCTAAAAATTCTGTAAAAGAATGTAATTAGATTTAATCTTTTTCCAAATTTGCATAATTATGTTGAGAAATTAGTGAAACAATAAAATTTTTTACATTGCTTTCTATTTGAATGACCATGTATAATTTCAGTTTTCCACATCACAATTTGAGTTTTTGTCCAAGTCATCAATCAATTTATAGCTCCTCTAAGATCCCACTACAAAATTTTTTTGTTATGTTGTAGTGGATAAAGAAACAGACTTAGTCTAAAACCTAACAGGGCAAACTTTACTGCTGTTTGGCTTCCAGATATATTATATTTTTGAAACCGAACTTAAGGTTCAGCTTAGAATCAAAATAACAATTTGAATTCCTACTTCCAGGAAATGAATGAGTTACTCATCACAAGCCAGGCTTTGAT
This sequence comes from Brachyrhaphis roseni, assembly GCA_903066815.1. Lineage (NCBI taxonomy): Eukaryota > Metazoa > Chordata > Actinopteri > Cyprinodontiformes > Poeciliidae > Brachyrhaphis > Brachyrhaphis roseni. The sequence goes on from CAEFZY010017085.1 coordinate 103,933, forward strand.
AGATCTGTATTTTATTTGAATAGACACATGGTTTGTACTTGCATGTGCATGATGTCATAGAAAAAGCTGAAAATGGAGCTGGAGAAAAGTAATGAGTTTTGAAATATTATTATAGGAACTCTGCATGTTGGTCAATGGCTAGTCATAAGCCATATTTCGCCAGGGATTTGTTTTATTGCATAGTTTATCGGCCAGTGGAAAACAGTTTTGGTAATCCATTATTCACCAGATCCATTCAGGAACCACAAAACCAAGAGCCCTGCAGCAAACTGAAACATCTCAACAGCTGTGGCTCTTTAATGATTAGTTTGTACCAAAGAGGGGATATATCATAGTTTCAGCTGAATTTCAGATGATTATTAATCCAAGAGTAAAAGGTGTGTTATTTTTAAAAGTCATTTAGGCAACAAACTTTTAATATATTATTCTTATTTAGTAAATACTCTCTGCTCATACGATGCTGAGAGTAATATTCAGGCTTAAGTCACCTCAGTTTCACTGACAAAAAGCAGTGAGGTTTGATGTTTGTTCAAGGGAACACTCTGTTTTGAGTAATCAAGTCCATTTTTTTCTTTTGTTAAAGCCTAAATAAATACTAAAGAAAAATATTTAGCAGGGAATTAGATTTTTTTTTTTTTTGTAAATAAAGTTGAATTATTTGTGTGGATTTTTTTTTGTTTTGAATTATTTTGTCTTTGTAGCAAATCGACATTCATGTACATGCATATTAATGAAAGTTTTTTTTTTTTTTTTCAAATATAAGTAATATCTTAAATGTAAAGAACCAACTATTTTTAAGATTCCTGTTTTGTCTGTTTTAATTTTTAAAATGTAATTCATAGTTGTTTTTTAATGAGATAATTAAACAAGCCCCTCAAGGTTATCTAGAACTGTTCAATATGAAATTTTTCACTGCAGTTTTGTGCAATGCAATGTCACAGTGCGAAGGATTGCTTGCATGCAATATTTGGTTGGTGTAGGAGTCATGTATCTACCCAAATAATAGATCTGGCTTTGACTTTCTTTTACTCTCACACTCTGCGCAGACCTTAGTGTCCAAGCTTTTAAGGCTTACGGACAGTGATCAATGTTGTTACAGACAAGAAAGAGAACAGTCGGGCAAAATCAGTGTCATCACTGAAATATAACATCTCAATTTCATATTTTCCTAATGTCATGCATTTCTAGAAATATAGGATGGAGACTTTCCTTTTGGAGTGTGTCGCCACATTACTAATCGAAATGTTAGTGTTGTGATTCTAAAATGTTGACTGTCTCCCTGTCAAAAAGAAAATACGTTGCACAAGAGAACAATCAGAATACAACAATAAAGCATTGCACTCTGTCAAAAAATGTTGCTTAAAACATTTTTTGCAATGTGCGGGAGTTTCATTTTGGAAACTTATAATTTAAAATGTTGAGGAATTAGTGAAACATAAATATATAGAACTTAAAAGCATTTTTTAACACTAAGCCTGTCTAGCATGATTGATTAGTCACTGGCAAAGCAAACTATTTCTGTACCTTGTTGAGGTCACAATAATTTTTGTGAAGAATGACTATTAAATAAAAAATTTTTGTTTGTTTTTTTAAATTCATGCATTTAAATGATCCTTAATCACACTAATACAGTGGTAAATCTCAAAGTTAGGAAGTTGTGATCTCCCTACTGTTAAAAGCTGAATCCCTGTAAGTGAAATGTGCCTTACAGGCTGCAGATATTAAATTCCTGAGTTGCCTGCATGTTTGACTGACTCTTTGAACGAGGCCGTACCATCACTGACAACATCTGGCTCAGACATTTAACAGCCTTCATCCAAATTCAACAGGTAATAGCACTTGGATTACTCTATTGAACTTGTCAAAGGGGGAGGTCACTTGGAGTTGTTTTTGCAATGCTGCACACCCCATGCTGTTTGTTGGCTATAAAACATATCCGATTAATCACTTCATCCTTAAAAAAATTTATAAATTTTTAAAATTTATTTAAAAAAATTTTTTTTACATTTTTTTAAAATTTATAAATTTTTTTAGCACATTTTTCAGAATGTGCTAAGAAGATTTGACTGTAGTCAAATCTAGCTGAGTTCTTCCTTTGGGATCTGCTGCATATTTTAGCGGAGTCTTTGTTGCAGGTGTTTTCCATTTTGATCCACTCCACAGAGTGAAAACAATCATGAAGCGATAACAGCTGGGTATTCTTCACTTTTAGTTTGAAAGCAGATCATGGTTTTATCCCCCGACGTTTGATTTACGTTTGATTGCTAAAAGAAGATAAAACCAGGTTAAGATTAATGTTTGCATGCTGCTGCCCACATCTGATGGAAATCAGTTGGCAGTTCTTGTTGAATTGCTTGTGAAGGTTTTGCAGTAATTACTGTTTTTGCTGTTTACATCACTGTTTGCACCATTTGAAGCCAATAATCCCAGACAAGAATGGATTGGCTTTAGTAGAATAAGCAAGTGTTAGTTTTTGTATTTGAGATTCACTCTCCCCCCCCAGATCATAGAAAAAGAGCCTTTCTTTTGATTTTATATTCTTTTCCTATCCCGAGATAAGAAGACAGTGTTGTTTAAACCTTGTAATTTCTCAGCAGCTGCAAAAATATAGACTTTGTTCTGTTTTGTTTGTTGACGAACTCATCACATGGTGCTTTAGCCTGACCAACGAACTTCGCCGCTTGTTTTTGGGGGCAACCTGCTGGTCTCTGTGTTCTCTGGCACTGAGCTTTTGCAGCTTTTGCACGTGCGCGCTGACATGTCGACGGGAGTTGCTGGCTTTGGGCTTGACTGGAGAATCGATTGATCTCAGGACAGTTGGCCGCTTTCGCACTCAGTTGGGGCAGAAAGGCTGATACATGGAGATGGGGCTCAATTTCATGGGCTGCTGCAAAGTGTCAGAGCTGTTTACTTTAATCAAAGTCACAGAGCCTGCTCTTTTTGGATTGTGGCTGTAAGCTCAGTTCCGTCGTGTTTGCAGTTAAGCAAATGTTTATCTAACACTTACATCCTAAAGTAAGCAGTCTTTCAAAAAACCTTTTTTTTAAACATTTTGTTGCCAAACTGTTGAATATTGCATATTTTTACTAAAAAATATATATTTTTTGGCTTTCCTCATCTTAACATTAATATTATATGGTGCGTTTAGATTTCTAATTGAAACTCAAAATTGATATTGGCTTTCCTGTAACATCATCAGGTTGTTTCTTTTGCTAAAATGGAATTAATATTCTGTTATTGATTAAGAGTAACCTCTGTATATATACCAGGGACTTTTAATCTTTGACCTTTCTTTTTAATACTCTATTTTTGCCACAATTTCACCAACATGTATGTATGTGAATCATTTCAAGAAGCTCTAATTGGGATTCCTATTGTTCTGTGGATCACTGGCATCTTATAATCTTACCTCAATACAAAAATTTAATCTTTAGCACTGAGAAGTAAATGTTTTATTCTTCTATTGTTTGGTATCCTGTGAAAACAACTCTATGAAAATATTGAAGCAACATCTCAAGACATCAGAGAGCCAGTAACTTTACTCCCTTCTGCCTTATTGATCGCGATCCTAACGAGGGGCGAGCCTCTCATTAAATCACAGGAACAATCACCCTTCAGACAAAGTAAATCATCTTGCTCTCCCAAACCACTGCATTAGTTCCTCATCCCTGCCTTTCCCCAGTTGCTTCAAAGGGCTGGTTCAAGCCAGGATTTACAGGAGTTTAAGTTCCAGTGAAAGCCTCCATTTATGTGGTTCAGCCTACATTTTCTGGCTTTTGCACTGTGTTTTCAGAGCAGTTGAATCTGGCTGGACTGTCCATCTGTGATCACACTTAGCTGTGTATGTATGCAGAGCTGTGGATGGGTGTAGAAGAACTCTCCTCTGGAAGCAGCATGAACGTGTTTAAGTTTGTCCACCATTCAGACTGGTTCTTTTGTCTCTCATCCCAATTTTTTTAAATGCTGCATGTCTCATGATGTAATTAAAGATTCTGAATCTGCTTGGGTTTTCTGGCTGGTGGTGTTACATTTGAAACATTTTAAGTTGCATAACGCAGTACGTCCAGCTGAAAAGTAGTAATGGGAAAGCGTCTACAGTGAATTGAAGTTCTTAACGAATTCTGTTGATTTTATAGAGGAAGAAAAAGGAAGTCAGGAGAGCTATTCTGTTCTGAGTTCAGTAGTTCAGAGACCTCACAGTCTGGGACCCTGTGGCTCTTTCGCTTCTCTAAACAATTGTGCCACAAGCATTGTTTATGTCAGGTGCCCATCAGAATTGGGCTCTTTAGAGAAAAGTGACTGTGAATGTTTCACGTTTTGCCACAAACATAGGGTTTTACTCAAACGAATTATCTGCACTGCAGTAATGTAGCTGTCAAAATATTATTTCGAGGTCTGTTAGGCCGCTGTCTTTTGGCACTTGCCATTTAGCCTTGAAAAGTCCCTGTGCTAATGTTTGGTTGATGGAAAGAAACATAGCTACTTAGCTTGCATTTGTAGTCACACCTTCTGTTTTCTGGCTTAAACACAGACAAAAATAGGCAATGTCATTGCAACTCATAACACTGCCTATGAGAAGAAGAAGAAGAAGAAGAAGAAGAAGAAAGACGTTTTTAGTTGACAGACTTAATGTTCACAAGAAGCAGCTGCTTTCACCCCAGTGGTCTGATTGCTTCTTTTGCTTCAGCAGCCTCTAAGAGCCCTCATCTTTGGACTCTTCCCTTAAATCCAAGTTTTAAATAGTTTCAATATCCTGAGGCAAAAACTCATTCCAACAAAGACTCTTGTTTATGAGTAAGGAGGAAGGTGTCGCCTCTGCTTGTGTTTAATGTCACAGATTTCACCTACATTTCCTATGATTTTTGTAACCGTGTGACCAATAAACAGCTACACTATGATTGTTTCTGTGATTATCTTGACTTGCATTTGCATCTATTACAGATGCTATGTCATCAATCATAATTCTAGTTATTTGTTCTTTCTCCCGGAAAGTGTGTTTTAAAAGTAATTATGTTGTTTGAAAACCAATGGAAAAGTATATTGTGATTTATTTACGCTTTTATGCTTTCAATATTTTTACAGTTTTCTGGTTTTATGTATAAAACCAGATAGTGGGAAAATGTTTCTTTATGATTACTGACTTACTAAAGTGCTGACTAAATGCTTATCTTTCTACTACTTTCCTTATGTTCTTTTAACTCTACCAAACTGACTTCAGTATCAAATAATAAAGTGTACGGTAGTCATGTTACTTTCCTGTTTCTCTAGAAGTTGTGATCTCGTATTGAAGGAATACAAAGGGTAGAGTTGATGGTTGATGAGAACCAGGCCTTCCTCATATTTTATTCATTGCACCCCAGCAAGGCTATAAAGACAGAGTTCATTTATCTGCTGTATTTAACCCTTTAGGTTCTTCTTTGTCCCCATTTCATTGGGATCTTTTCACAGAATTTAATAGAATACATGCTGCACTGATCAACCTTCTAAATGTCTCCAAAGGGTTTATTTAATACTTGGATCCAGTAATTTTGAGAGGCATTCCCATTGGAATCAAAAGGAAATCCTACATGTCCTGTTTATTGTTGCCTGACTCCCTGATGTGCCTGTATTTAGTAAATCAAAACTCACAATAAGGGTAGCAGAGCCAGGGACACCATTCTACATCCTCACACTTGAGAGGATTTCTTAGAATTCGAAAGCAGAGCTGTTCATCTCTCTTTTTTTTCTTAGTCAAAGCTCCACACATGAAACCAATTAGAAGGTGCTGGAATGTGCTGCATGGTTCTGGAGTTGATCTGTGGAGGAGGATGGCCTTATTTAGGAAGAGGGAACTGGTCTGTGTTGGGGTTTGTGGGGGCCGGGGGGGTCAGTGTTTCATCCCAGCTGGTTGATGGTGTCTGGAGGCCTTCATCACTTTGGCTGATGAATTGGTGCCGCAACACCATTTACTCACCACTGCATCCTATTTCATCCCTGAGACTTCCTCTCAGCATTTGAGATTGGTTTTTTTTGGATTACATAAAAACTGGGAGACACTTAAATTGCCTTGTGTGAAGGAACAGATGGCCTTGAGAGTACTTTATCAGTCTCTTGGGACAGATGGTTCTTTAGGAGTGGTGCTTTGTGTACATTTATGCATTTGCTTGGACGTAATGGTTTTTGCTATGCGTTGCGCTCGGGGGGCAGGGGACATCCATTGTACGCTGTTCAGAATATAATGCAGAAGGAAGGGCAGCTTGCGGTAAATAAGGCTTGGCAGTGTGCTCAAAAGTTAAATCCAGTCACCCTACTAGAGCTGGTGCATCCACATTCCAGGAAGTAACTTAGGGATTTAAAGCATTATGTGTATTATAGCTCAAGATTTAAACATTTGTTTAGTAAATCTCTCAGTGACAAAATTACGGATGAGCCTGTGAGCCAATTTAGCTTCGCAAAAAATGTTTTTACTTATGGTGCTTCCTCAATATGCAGTACGTTTCACAACTTAATAAGCTAAAATAAAAACATCTTTTTTGGACTCAACACTCTGTCTTCAAAATACTGTATTCTTTGTAAAGATAGTGAAGGGAAAAAAGGTTAGTAAGCAGTCACACTCTCATTTCTTTTTTTTGTTTTTGTTTTACGGAACCTCTAGATTAGAAACTTTAGGTTGTTGGGATTTTATATGATAATCCAACACAAAGTATCTTACGGTTTTGTAGTGTAAAGAAAAGGCTACAAGGTTTTTAAGATATTTTACAAATAAAAACCTTAAAAATGTGATGAACATATACATGCGTTTTAACTCTGACACCTCTCGGTGAACTGAAACCTACTATCCATCTGTGATGAACATCTGTGTTCAACAAAGAACATGGTGAACAAACAACCTCAAGAAGACCAAAGAACACAGCAGGATGGGTCAGGGAGAAGATGGTGAAGAGCTACAAACAAATGACCATCCAACCATGCTGACCACCTGGCAAGAACAGTGATTAGTGATGCGCTGAACAAACTTTGGCCTTTATGGAAGAGTGGCACCTTCCTTATTCCTCAAGGTGCTTTGGTCAGATGAGACCACATTTGACGTCTTTGACCTGTGTGCAAAACTGTGACACATCTCTCTTTACTCGCCATTCTCACTGTGAAGCATGGCAGTGGCAGCAGCATGCTACGGGGATTCATTTCTTCAGAAGGAAGGATATCATTAGCATTGATTAGAAAGGCTAAATACAGGGTAGTTGTGAAAGAAATCCTTAGGACATAGGAAAGGACTGGATGGAAATCCATCTTGTAAATACAGCCCAAGATGCAGTGACAGGGAATTGCAATTAATTTTACAGAATTACTCTGTAATGTAGTTTCTTTATTCCTAAATAACTCAGTTTATTTCTCAGTTTTTCTCAGTTTTCTTTTTCTCCATGTCCTACACTTTCAAATTAGGTTGTGTTTTTCGATGAGAAAACCTTGGTCTACTGTAGTTGTTTCATGTAGGCACAGCAGGGTGATTAGCTTTTGGCAGGATGTATTTGTGTGTTGTAATGACATCACACACCAGGTTTAGATGGATTCAAGTGAGGAAATGTGTACATTTTACTGTTTGCTATTGGATCCGTCTCTGTCGAGTTCATGAATGCGTTTCCCATCCGCTTTCGTCAGTAAAATGTATGAGTTTAACGTTCCAGTATGAATTGTAACTGCCTTTGAAGTTGTCAGCATTTTAACAGTCACTTAAAAAATCCAGTCTGGCTGGATTAGTAATTCACATCTCTGTTAAAGATATGACAGATGGATTTTGAAAGAAAACTGCTGAAGGGGACGGTTGTAAATCCCCTCCGAACCGCCACCTCTGGTGTTTAGCCCCTCATTAGTCACAAGCTCCCAATCAGATGCAGAAGTTCTCCTCGCTGTGGTCATCTTATGCTGGTGTGTAAAACGACGATATAATTAGAACCCACAATGTTTTATTTTCAGTTTTATGTTGGCTCATAAGGAACAAGTGGCTCAGCACAGCTGCTTCTCACAGCAACCAAGGACTTTAGGGGATTGCCTTCATATGACAAACTTACTGCAGTTCAGGAAACATGCCGGGATATTGGTTGTCTAGGCAGAATGACTGACAACAAATAAAAAAGGCTTAATCAGCTATATTTGCTGTTCTGTAAGCTGAAGTAAAACCAAACCAATTGGACCTTTTTGATGTTGTCGTGTATTTTGTTTTATTAATTTTTTTCCCCACAAGTTTTACACATAATATCAGTTTTAGTAAGTAAGTTCAAAACTTGATTAATTACTCTCAGAGCAATGTTTTTCAAACTCTAATGTTGATGAATGTGGCTTATGGCTAAGGAAAGCAATGTCCTGAAAACATCTGCATGTTCTGGCTCTTGAAGCACCACCATCCACACCTTGAGAATCATTTCATTCACATTCTTGATCGGACTTTGCTCTACAATCTCTTGAAAGTTTCAGTTATTTCAACTTTTGCAACTGCTTTTCCTTCCACTCAACTTCCCACTAATCTCATGGTGTCCTTTTGAAGGGTGTCCATGACCAAGTGTTGAACAGCAGTTTCTTGTTTGATTTTGTAGACCGTAACATAACTTGTGTACTATAAGTCTTTGTTTTGATCTCATGTAATATTGTTAATTTTCTGAGTACTTGAACTTAGTGTTTTTATTGCCTTTTAAGCCATAATTATCAACATATCAGAATATATTTGTTTTAGAATTGAAGTTAATTAACTTTTAAGTCATATTCTAATTTATTGAGACACACCTGTCTTATTCCTGAGCTAAAATATCTAGAAACTGTCAAAATCCTATTTTGTAGCATCCCATAAAGTGTGTCATGTAAACCGTGTGCTCGACATTGTGTGAATAAAGACCAGGGCTATGCCATTGTTCTACATGCTGAAATCCAACTCCACTGCTTAATCTCCTTGAGTGTCAAGATTTAGTTCAAATAATGCGTGTGCTGGAAGGGGATCTGCTCAGCCCTTCAGCCTCTAATTGTGTGGACAAAGAATGTGACAGTCCTATTGTTTGACTCGCGCACCCTGCGCTGCCACATGAAAAAGGAGCGGAGTCTAACCACCTTAGCTTAACTGTGCTAAAGAACGTGATTGCAATGAAACGCTGAGCTCCATTGCGCTCTTGTGATTTCAGTCACATCGCAGCCCTCTTGCTGTGCACCCCTGCCCCTCCACCACCCACCTCAAACACCTCCCCGCCTGCCAAGTACATAGGAAAGCAAGTCATCCAGGGCGAGAGAGGGCTGAGTCCCTGCAGGGAATCACAATGAGTCCTTCGATGCTGTCCTTCCTCGGACTGTAAAGCATCCACAGCCTCCCCCACTCAGATGGCCACCATGGGTTGCTTTTGTCCCACTTTGGAAGAGATTCTTTTCCAAGTACACATAAAAAAAAGCTTTCCCTCTTGTAGAGGGTTGCTATATATTGTATTGTATTATTTCAGACTTTAATAGACTTTAATGTATTGATTTATTTATTTTTTATTTTTATAACATTCTGAACATTTGTATAGAATCTTTCTTTTTTTTCCTCTGAAGCGGTTTGAATATTAGCTGGGTCTTGCTAATAGTACATCTCAAAAACATTAAAGTAATACAATGCTAAAACTGACTTCTGATTTTCAGAGTGTGACCCATAAGAGGCACAAAGTTTTGCCAGGAAACTATCCCCCATATCATTACAGCACCACCACCAGTCTAAATTGTTGATCTAAAAGCAACATGGTTCCATTACTTCAAACTCACGACCAGTTCTTACCCTACCATCTTTTACTCCACTTTTACTGAGCCAGTGTGAATAGTTGCCACAGTCTCCTGGTTTTAGCTAACAAAGCATCACCTGATGTGGTCTTCTGCTCAATTGCACTTTTCCCAGTGGTACACTTCTTAAACTGCTGTTTTACTTTTAGTTTACGGGCTTCCTCTGTATAATTGTACGTTTCTATAATTAGTCATATTAACTACTCTTTAATACTATAAGCACCTACACTTATGTGGTACAAGATGCATAGGCAAGCATAGACACAGGCATGCGCCTTATAGGTTAAAGTGCCTACAACCAGGTACGTTGAAAAGTGAAATCTAGTGGGTATTACTTGTAAACTTTATGGTTGAAAAGAAGCATAGTTTATATAGTTTACATATTCAGTTCAAGTGAGATCACGTTAGAAACTTTAATGTATGAAACGGGTACTGAGTGTTGACAGAGCAATATGTTAAAGCTTAGAGTGAGGAGCTTCTTTTCTTTGCTTTTGAAAAAAAAAAAGAAAATCGTGGGAGCGGGGTCAGGCTTTTGGAGGGTCAGGAGTGTTGCTGTGGCATTGCTAGCCTGTGGTACACCTCAACAATCTGTGCTGACAAGCTGCCCAGAACTACTGTGCACTGCAACAGTTTCCCATGGGTCAGATGGTGACTGAGTGCCCAGTTATATCTTCGCTGTGACACATGAAAGAGCCTTTGTGGCTAGAATTGAAAAACACCTTAAGGGTAATAAAGGAAAAAAAAGAAGCTGAAAGAAATTAGATGTTTGCAAGAGGAAGGAGAAACAACCAACAAACCCTAAAATAAAAGGCACCACTGTTGATTGCCAATACGAAAACCTTCCTTTTTTTAAATTTAGTGTGCCCTTGAGTATTTTTGATACAAAAATGTCTTTGTAAACTTAGATTAACCTTAATGTGTTGCTTTACGCGACTGAGATAAAATCTGTGTAACTCGAAGCTGAATATTTTCTATCTAGATCACGCTTGTAGAAAATCGCACATTTAAAACAAAATAATACATTTATCATTTGCTTTAACACAGCTATGACAAATTTACAACTGACAATATCTATGTTTATTTTTTTAGGTCCCAAATCAGATGATCCTCCCAAGACTTGCAACCCTAAGCAGTTTGCCTGTAAGGACCATGTGACCTGTATCTCCAAAGGTTGGCGCTGTGATGGGGAGAAGGACTGTCCAGATGGCTCAGATGAATCGCCAGATATCTGTGAGTACGCCCTCATAAACGGCAAAAACTCTCTGCAGGGTTGTGTCCTGTCCAGACCACAGAGAATCATTAATTTTTGCTTGGTCAATGATATATATATTTTTTCACAATAGTCTTTTTTTTTTCTTCCCCCCATAGCCACATCTTTATTTCTGCACACGACAGTATAAATTATCATCTACAAATGGCTGTACAGAGACAAAAGTACAACACACAGACAGTTTCATTTGCGCCTGAATAAGGATGCCGTTTTTGCCCTTTCTGCAAAGGACACCGCTTTGCTGAATTATAGCTCTAATTATGCAGCCTTGTTTAGTCTGAACCTCTGGGGTCTGTCTGCTCTCATCTAGGCTCCTTGCAGTCTCTGAGAAGTCTAGGTTCTGGCCACTTCCACTTGCATCTCTCAGGCCATGTGTCCATAAACCGTCATGGGTAAAAGCATTCCTTTTGTTTAAATGCAGACACTAATGGCGATTTTTACCATCTGGTCCGTGCCACACCTTGCATCCGTCATGCCACAAACACTTTCACCACAAGGATTCTTGCCATAGTCTGGCATGCAAAGACAAGCAACTGACAACAAACATTAAAACCCAGGTCATGGATAGGAACACAACAAAGTAACATGATGTTTTCTGCGGTATGTATCTAGTGTTTAATATCATATTAACTGGGAGGGTTGTAAGGAGATCTTGCACCATAATAAAACATATTTTCCGCCAAAGTTGGGTCCAATTACTGCCAGCATGTAACTCTGTCTGGTGGAGGGGAGTGCTTTAAGCTTGACCCCATTGTGCATTGTTGCCTGAGACTCTTAATTTGAAGTAAGAAGGGAAGTAGTTACTCTGCTAAATCACTATTGTCAACTTAGCAACTTTGTTGTTGTATTTAGCATCTTTCCAGACCCTTCTAACAACTTCTTTTATCCCCTAAAAAGTAACGTTTTCTGTGCTATTGGAGATACTGAAGAAACCTTTACCACTTTCAAGCTGTTTAAAATTGAAATTATTAATCAATTTGTAATCACTGAGAGTTCAATGACTGCTTAACCACTGTGTGCCAACAGCGCTAAACTTAGCCTCTCCTTGGGGGGTTTCCTATCAATACTAAAATCTAAAGGGCTGTTTTAAATTTTTTTGTACTCAGTTAAAAAAAAAAAAAAAAAAAAAGTGAGACTGAAAGACAGACAAAACACTAATGAACATAAGCACCAGGAGAATTCTGCGATTGTCTAACAAATTGTCCTTAAAGACTCTGAAGTTTGCACTGGCTCTCTGTTGGCACTAAACTGCTTTTTCACAATTCAGGTAATTTACATTAATTTATTTGGTGGGCTTTACATTTATTCGTTGATTTCTAAAGATGGCTTTGTATGCCTTTGTATGAACTAATTCTGACTTTCAGTGGAGTGGCTTGTCTTTCACTTGACAGTGGTGACTGACATGATGGCACTGGTATTAACTGTTATTTATCTGACCAGATGAATAACAGTTTACAAGAATAATGTAATTGGCGACAGCTTCAGATCTCCTTCCTGGGGTTAAAGGAAAAATCTTTCAGTTTTCATTTGTATTTGTTCACATTTGTACAGAGCGCAGACCACATTTGTACATTTGCAACTGCAAAGAATTTTTGAATTTGGACTTTCAACAAAAATAATGCTGCGCTCTTCCCTCTTTCTCATGAACCCAACATGATATCTTGTCTCATCTCATGAGCTGTATGCATTGTTGCACTCAACAAAAAAGGCATTATTTTACTAAATCCCACATGAAACCAAAAGGGAAAAAAAAGGGCAGAACATATTCTCAGGTAGATCAAATTTCACTACTTGATAGATCTACTCTGATTATTGCTAACTGCTAATCTCTGTCACAAAAACTTCCCAAAGTAGAGCCTTTTAACAACATTTTGAGAAGGAAATAATCTGTTTGCAATCTTAGCCGATTTCATCTTTGTGTGCACCACCTAATTCATTCAGTCAAACCACATTCATCCAGTTAGTGCCCTTTTATGTTAAGCAGATGAACTGAGTGAGTTTTCCACAGCACTTATGTAATTTAGTGACTCAGACAATGGTGTGATTCATCCTCTGCAGGGAGAAGAGGAAAGGAGTGTTTCACCAGAACATCAAGATATGTTCTGCTCAATTACACTTTCCCCACTGGTGGACCGCTCTACCTGCTGTTTTACTTTTAGCTTGATGTTCCTCTCCATCACTGTTGGTTTTTGAGTCAGCCATAATAACTGTGCTTTAGTTACTATAAAGCACCTTGCCTCATATGGCTTACAGTTTATTTGCAAAAATAGACAAAGGGAAGATGAGGTAAGGTGCCTGGTAGGTTAAAGTGCCACCACATTTAGATTTTTCCACAAATATTGACTTGTTCTATTTATTAAATCTAAGAAGTGTTTGGAATGGCAAGCAGCTGCAGCTAAAGCTAGAGTGAATAAGCCTGAAGAGGCATAAAAAAGAGAATTAGAAAGTTTGGAGAACTGTTTTGGCTCTGGAGTTTGTTCTTCATGCTCATGTAGTTCAGGAAGTCTTTTTATTTTTTATGTTCCCTTCTGGTGGAGTGTCAAATGTTTCCATCATGCATCCATCCGTTTCCTCACAGGTTCTGACTTTTGTATTTTTAACATTTAAAGACAGGCCCTTTAGAAACAACAGTCATTAATTCACGGTGAGCATTTGTTCTTATGCTCCAAAATGGGCAAAAATTAATGGAAAACTGTGAATTTGAGCCATTCAAAGTGCAGAAAATGTCCCAACATTTTATTTAATAATTCTTATTTGGGGTATTTGATTATTATGAAAACCTATTTGATTTTAATTGTTGCATTTTTGCACCTTGTTCTGCAGGTGTCTTGCATTGTCAAAAAAGTAAGTTGGTTATCAAAACAGCTATTAGGGATGCACAGATATCAATATTTTGAGGAGAAATTGATATCCAGTATTTGTGTTGCTCTTATGGCCGATAACTGATATATGCCAATATTGGACACGTCTCCCTCCCCTTTCATGGACAAACAACCACCATCCCTCAAGTTGTTTCTGTCATTCAGTTCAACACCCACAATCCTGCATTTGGTTTTAATTAGCTGTAAGCCATGATCATCAAAAATTACAGAAAAATAACTGAAATATGTCAATTTGTGTATTGACTCTATATGAGACCTATTTTTTTTTATTGAATTACTGAAATAAGTTAAGTTTTCAATCATATATAAAAGTTTATTGAGCTGTTAAGGTGTAGTTTAGCCACATCACGCAGGAAGATGAAGCATGGTTGGGATGAAATTTGATAGCAGGGTTAACACCTGCCTGAAGAGCATTTACTGACAGGAAAATGTATGAGAATCTGGCCAACAGTCTGGCTTGCCGTCAGCCTTACTCAGTGTCCAACATATTAACAAGCCCACAGTCTAAAGATGCTGACATACGCCACCAACATGTCAGCTGCTCATGGGATGCAGTGCCAGAACTCCATTACAGAAGCAGAAGTCTGTCTTTAGCTCCTCAGCATAATTACAGCTTAGATGAACAGCTTGGAAATGACTGGCAATTAGATCCTCAGACAGTATGGTGCTGAGAAGGATACTTACTTCCTGCAATAGCTACTAGAAGAGATGATCAAGGACCCACATGAGACGAGGATATGCATTTACATTACCCATATGCTGACGACATCTAAATTTATAAACATTATGAACAAAACAGGTGGGAGAAACAAAACAAAACAAAAAAAATCAAAGATGATAATTAAGCCAAATTAGGGCAAGTTATGAAGTTTTCATAACACTCCAGTCTGAGAGAAAAGGGAATATTACAAGCAGATTGTTAATTGCACTTTTCTCAAGCATACTTTTCAAACATTCTGAAGCATAAACAAGTCTTCGTGTTGGCATCGTGCACCACCTGCAGAGTCAGTCTTTCATTAACTGCCAGGACAGACCGGGGAGGGGGCAGGCAATCCCTCACTGGGACAGGAGCTCAGCCAAGCAGGGAGAAGACAGGAGGACTCCGCAAACAAAACAGAATAAAAAAGGGAAAGAAAATAAAATCCTTTTTCTTTTGTGTCTTTATGTATCAGAAAACTGTTTTAGGTCGTATATAGCAATTAACTTGAATTGGAGATAATGTCATAATTATAGTAGTAGGCACCACTTGGTTTTCTGACAACATTAACACACGGAATTAAACTGTGGCTTGGTACATGTTGGAACAAAAACCTAAAGAATGGAAGTTTTCTTGAAGCTGAATGCCAAAAACACAATAATGAATGCAGAACTGTTTTTTTTTTGTTTTGTTTTTTTTGCAAAAGAACATATTGCAGAAAAGCAGAGAATTCGTAAATATTTGTTATGGATTGTATTGACTGGAGGTAAAAATGGCATTTGCATTTGTGGTACTCTGTAAACAAGCATTTGTGTCCAAGGGGTGCAAGTGAATTATAGGGCTTTAGAGTGGCAATATTTGCAGTCTTCTTACTATGAGGAGGAAGCTGTACATTTTTCTTGTTTCCGACATGTCAATGTTGACTAAAATCTAGTCCACTGAAAAGACATATATTTCAGCCATGTGGCCTAAAAATAAAATCTTACATTTATTTTGTGGTTGTATGTAAATCTAAAATGTTGAAAAGTTAGTTTATGGGCTTGACTAGTTCTGTCTGTGCTCAACAAAGTGAGAAACAGTTCTAGCAATCCTCTTTAACACAAAGTTACTATTGTTTGCCCAGAAGCTTGATGCAATTAATACATGTTGATTTTATCAATATGCAAATTAAGTCACACATTTTCTGTCAGTGAGGTATTGTTAACTTCCAAGTACATGGTGAGATGACCCAGCTTAAAGTAAAAAGTAGAAAGTGATGTGGACATTGCAATAATGGTAAAGATACAGTGGTAAATGTGGGTGAATCATAACTGATATTGTAAGTTAGCAATAACATCACAATTATATGTTTATAAAGAGCAGCCCCACTCCTCGGCTTCCATCCTTTTTTTTGCAAAGGCCTGTTGATGTCCCATTCATTTACCTCAGGCCTGATAAAACTGGGAAAAAGCTGAAAACAAGCAGGAAATTGACCCCTGACAATCAGAGTTGGGGATCATTGTTTTTGTTGTCTTTCTGCTTTAGCAGATCTGATTAGTGTCTTTTCGTTTGTGGTCCTTTAGAAAACAGTCAGTTTAAATTGATGGCTGTTTAACCAACCTCTTCTGAGCATAACATGCTAAGGAGGCCATTCACTCATTTCAATCATCAGGACAAAAATTAATGGACATAATTGTTGCCAACTATGACATTTATATCCTCTTCTTTTTGGAGCCATCAGGGAGGGACATTTTTTCAGGTTGGCCTGCTAACATGTTATCATGTCTGGTAGCATGATTAGTGATTTTTTTTTCTTTTCTTTTCTTCTCACAGCTATACCTATCGGTCCTTTTCCATTATTTAAACCTAAGAAAACCTTTCCGTCTTGGAGCAGTGATAGTTCAGAAGAAAGAACAGCGTCTGTCAATCCAAACGTCTATGGTTCAATTTATGTGTCAAACTGTCTGAAAAGGTAACTAAATCCTGTTTTCCTCTCCTGCTTTCACAGGCATGTCAGCTTCAGTGTGACACATACAGAGGAGTTCATTTTAGCAGGTGGTAGTGTGTAGTCTAAGAAGTCATGAGTGAATGTTGAATCTGAATAGGTGAATGCGACTTAATATGAAAAGTGCTTTTGATGATTGGGAAGAGTAGAAGGGTATCGTGAATGCAGTCGTTTTATCTTATTCTAAGCTAATCTTGTTTTTTCAGCTGCAAACTCTCTGGAACGTCTGCATTCTCTAAATCAGCTTGTCTTCTTTATTGCCTTACAGAACTAAAAACATTGCTTTTCTTATTGGCTTTTGCAGGTTAGTACAAGTTTAAGTGTTGATTGTAATTTAATTGCTCCCATAAAGAATTAGTCAGCTGACATTTTGTTCATTGTTGAATAATTAGGTTTTTTTATGTGCAAAACTTTGGTCAGTGTTTTCTTGCGCTTTCTTAGTCTTTAGTGGGTCACCAAAACAAGATCTCGTCATATTGTTTGCTGCAAGTACTTACTGTACTATCTTAATGTTGCAGCTGAGGTGAAGATTCATCAAACTAAGGAACTTTTTTCCAGTCTGTTATTGTCCATTGGTGGTGAATATGTGAATTTCTGCCTTAGTTCCTTGTTTCTAACTTTCAGGAAAGGTACCCAGCAACAACCTCATTTGCTTTGACCCAATATACTGCAAGACTCAACCTGTTGTGCCTTCTGAGATGGTATTCCACATACTTGACTGGTTCTTTCGGCTACTGATGGATTCTTTCTTCTTGAGCCAGTTGGGCCATTCCCCTGGCCTCTGAATCATGCATTTCATTCATTTACTTACTATTCACTAGATATTTGCTCATTTTCTGACCATTCTTTGCAAACTTGAGATATGCTGGTGCGTGAAAATCCCAGTTGACCAGCAGTTTCTGAAATGCATAAAGCAGCAGATCTGGCACCAACAACTAGCCATGTTTAAAGTCACCTTGATCTCCTTTTTTTTCCAGTGGTGAACCTCAGCTTAAACTTCAAAGAGTCATCTCCATGTCTAGAAGCTTAAGTTCTTTGAGTTTGTGCCACATAATTCGACTGATTGCTATTTTTGTTGGAAAGTCGTTTAGCAGATTAGCAGTTTGTTTATTTTGAATTTGTCTCCAGCTTTTCTTGTCTAGCAGCTAAAGAGTCAGGCACATCAGAGAAACAAATACATGCTTTTCGAAACTATTGCAGTCCAATCTTAGTTGGTTGTTCTAAACTCTTTCTGCTTTACCAGAACCCAGCAGTCAGAGTTCTTACTTAGGTGCCAATAGGGATCACCTTACTCTTTTACAAGCATAACACTGACTGGCAAAAATATTCAGAGTTTAGTATAAAATCCTTTAGCACTGCATGCATGGCTTTTAGTAGACAAAGCTCA
The DNA here is from genome assembly GCA_903066815.1 of Brachyrhaphis roseni. Lineage (NCBI taxonomy): Eukaryota > Metazoa > Chordata > Actinopteri > Cyprinodontiformes > Poeciliidae > Brachyrhaphis > Brachyrhaphis roseni. Next base: position 121,924 of record CAEFZY010017085.1, read on the forward strand.
AACCTTACTTTCTTATAGTAGGACTCTAAAAGATTGGGCTATTTTAAATATTTTCAGTATTTAGCTGCCTTATTTGCTCTTTATTCCTTCCTTAATATGTAAAATAACCGAGGCAGCCCTTCTTTCAAAAACATCGACAGAAGAAATTTGAAAATGTTGAAGGCAATAGCTTTAATTTTAAGCCATCCATGGCTAGGATGGCTTAAAATGTCAAAACTGAGATTTTTGCTCATATCTCTCCCCAGAGCAGTCCCAATGAAAATAGACAAACTCCTTTGGTTTTTATGTCGAGTGAGTCTGTGTGCAATTATGATTCTTGCATGAACCACATTCATTGTGGTCGAGCCAGAGAATAGGAACAGATGTTTGAATAAGCCTTTGCATGTAAGCACTTTCTCCATCTTGAGGACTGCTTGCCACTGAGGAATCTCTTTCAACATCAAAAACACCTTACGCAACAATTGTCTGGGCCTAATTCCTTGTTGGACTTTTTTTTTTTTAGGCCTGATTTAGCATTTAAAAAGGACTACAAAGCAGTGGTGGAAATGGATCTCAGTCATGCAAATGCACTTCCCTTCTTTCTGCTTGCAGTGTAATCTCTGTCCATTTGTGGAGAAAATGCTGTAACTGATGGTAGTTACAAGCTGTAAATAACAGTACTTATGAGAAGCCACCAGGTACAGAGCAATTTATCCCTTTGCGTTTTAACATTAGTAACTGAGGTTCTGGTTGTTTTACCTCTGATTTTTTTCTAATACAGAAATGAGATTTCTGCTGCAGGACATTTCCTACCAACTATGTGTCATTTTGTAACCGCCAGAGGGAAGTTATGTACCCACTCTGAAAACTAACATTTCAAAGTAGCTGTGTGTCTGTTCATCATAAACAGAAAAATTGCAACACACGTAATTAAATGAGCAATGTAATTAAAGTGTCTTCTGTCTTAAGCAGGTGAGTTTTGAGTTCTGACTCCAAGAAGCAAGAGCTTGTTTAGAGTTATTTTTACTTGATCAGATCAAGTCTCATAATTTGTCATGTTTTTCAAGTTAGTTGGCCCAAACTGGATATCAGACTTTCAAATGAATCAAGATGGGGTGTAATACAAGCTTTGTAGCAAATATTATGCAGTTAAATTGTATGTGGGATTTTTACAATTGTTTGCCTCCATGTATTTAAGTATAAATACTTGTACCATCATTTCAGTAAGAAATGGTGGCACAAAGTTTACAAAGAGGTTAATAGAGTCAGACCTGAGATGGTCCTCAAACTGTTTGGAAAAAGACCCAGCAGAGACTGCACTGCAGAGAGGATCTTTAGCGATGATTTTCCTTCTATCCACAACTTGTATGGGTCTAAAGTCAGAAAAAGTGCTGCAAACCTCTCTGCAGACCCCACACATCCTGGACACAAATTGTTTGCACTTTTATTTTTAGTTTGGAGCTACAGAGCACTATTTGCTAAAAAATACAACATTTACCACACAAGCATTTCCTTTCACCATGTTTTCTCTCTCCTATGCATTCTTGCAGTAATTCAACCATATCTTTCTCTTTTGTAAAAAACAAAACAAACGAAACCTGTATGTATATATAGATATACTATCAAAAATGTTCTTATCTTTATTTCCCTTCTTATTTGTATTTAAAATGACTTTGTTGGAACTAAGGTGGAACCAAAGTTTTGTTTGCCCAGACTCGTAAACAGCTGATTCTTCTTCTTACACATAAACACCCCCCTCTCTCTCTCTCTCTCACACACACACACACACACACACCCACACACAGACACACACACACACATAAATCTGTTGTTCTTACTTGTGCTGGAAAGTAATTTTGAGTGGATATTTCTTGGAATGCAGCTTCATAATGAAACTTCGTTACCCCAGGCCAGTGAAACTAAGGTCATTTAGTGTAACAACAGCTTAATCTGCAGCACATAGATTTTAAATGCATGTTGATTTGTTGGAACCAGATACTGACTTTTAAATGTACATTTTAAAATATAATTTGAGGAGTTTATCTACGTTGTTGCTTTAGCAGGATCGCTTCCTGAAAAACACTCCCAGACATGTACCTGGTACAATTGGCCCACACACACTCGGGACATGCTGTGTCCTGGGACTGAACTGCTAAAGAGGTCTCTGCAGGAGACTGGGGGCCTCGCAGCTAGATTATCTGTCCATCACATGCCCTTGATGTCCCTCTAAAATGCAGTCGTGTCCCGCTCCCTGTGACTGGCATGCCTGAGCCGCTCCTGGACGATGGAGTTGAAGCGACTGCTGGGTTTTTAGGTTGTTGTGGAGACGTGCAGTGATGGGGAAGGGAGGAAAATGGAAAAATGAGCTGATTAGCATTTGGGCTGAGGAGAAAATGGAGAAAATTGGCTTTGTTAGACTTAGATCCTCCTTCTGTAAAGAAGGTATTTTACAGTGGTGGTTGTATTGGGGTCTTTTCATGACTTGAATCAGTGATGTAGTTGCAAGGGAAACTATGCAGAGGCACGAGGGGCTGGAGAGGCAGTGCATCAGCCGCTCCTCCGCAGAGGAAGAAGCAAAGCCCTGTAAATCCCTCCGGTCTGTGGCCCTGAGCCTTCCTCAGCTTCACCAGCCTATAACACACCACAAACACAGGACTTTCTCACGCCATGCAGGCACCACTTCTCCTCCTCTGCTGTCTCCTCCACACCCTGTCTCCTTCTTTCCATCTTTTCTTCCTTCCAGTTTCCCTTTGTGTTCCTTCCCTAAACTACACATGAAAACTGACCTCGTGTCCATCTTCCTCATACCTCATGTTGTTATCTCATCCTCTTATCAGCAGGGATAATGTTTTCCTAACTGTCTTTTACTTGATAACTTTTAACACCGCTCCTGAAATTATTTACACTATCCCCTGAACTTGAGCACTTTCTGTCAGGTTAAACTTGGTGGTTGTAACATATTAGTTTTTGGATTTTATGTTATGGACTCACACAAAAAGCGGAACAGAAAATCTAAAATATGTTATGTGCATCTGTATTTTGCTGCCTTTGTCTTATACCTCCAAGTAAAATCCAGCCATCATAAAACCTATCATCCAAAAGTTGAAAGGAATGATGGCAAAACTGCAAACCTTGCAAAATATGGCCATCCACCTAAACTGACAGGCCATGCAAGGAGATAATTTATCTAAGAAACAGCCAAGAGATCGGTAGTAGCTCTGAGGGAGCTACTATAAGTTATGTGGAACGACATGTCAATCAGACAGCTATAACTGATGCACTCCACAAATCTAGCCTTTATGGAATAGTGGATAGAAGAAACCGTTATTGAAAGAAAGTTGCTGTATGTCCCCGTGTGCCTTGATCTGTTTCAGATCAAGGAATATTGATGCGTTAGCACAGCCCTGTCATAACCCTGGTATAAATCCAGTCCAGAATCTGTGGCAAGACCTGAAAATTGATGTTCACAGGCGGTGTCAAATTTACGTCAGTCATCTAATCTGACTGACGTAAAACTGTAATGCAAATAAGAATGAGCAAAATATTAATTCTGTAGAGACATACTCCCAAATACCTTTAATCTGAATCTACAGAAAACATTAGGTTTACAAACTATTTGTTAAAAACGATTCAATTTCTCCACCACTTTGTGTTGGTCTACTACATAGAATCAAAAAATATCTCAACAAATTACATTTAACCCTATATGTATATATATACATATATATATTTGTGACATTGAACATGTTTAATCTGTTGTGGTGTTCTGTATCTCCTGCAGAAAATCTTGCAAAGTCTTTGCTGCCATTTTCAAAGCTAGCAATAGTTTATTAGATTCACTGTCAAGTAACATTCTTGTGCTCAGTTGTGCTTCCCTTCCACCTTAGTGTGTGCAAACACAACAAGCTGTGGTTACAGCTCTGTCTTTGGTCAAAGTGGCATGCTGCATGTGCTGTGCCCCACCTCACACATAAAAGCCAATTCAGCTTAGTGTCCACTTTCATTGTTGCATCTATGCACTGATCATACTGTTGGCCTCAGATATCTGTTTGTAATATAGCATTAAATGTGTAAATGACTATATAGTTAATTTGTCTTTGATTACATTCCACTATATCCAGGTAAAGTTATTTATAATTATTGCAACATAATAATTGATATGTTTTATATTATGGCAGAGTGTATTGGACCATCTAGTTGGCTGTGTACCACTTTTCTTTTTTCTGTTTTTGGCACAGCCATTGGGCTTGTTGTGGAGTCTGTTGTATAATGTGATTCCAGAGTGCTGAGAGTTGGTCAGTGGACGGGGCCGGCTGTCAGAATGAATAACATAATAATCGGAGCTGACAGCAGACTGTATTGGAGTCAGTCAGGAGCTGCCATGGAACCCTAGAGCAGAAGGAAACACAGCCTTTTTAAAGTCCAGACAAAGGCTCGACAGGGGCTCTAAATTTAAGGCTATTGCATAAGTATATGAGTCCTGAAGGGTGGGGGATGGTTGGATACGAAGCTGAAGGTGTTGAAAGAAGACGACATTTAAAGAAAAACTACTTTCACTTTGCCTCATGTCCACATAATAAAATTTGAGCGATGGTAAAAAAAAAATATATATATATATCTTGCATTCAGGTTGTTTCCTTATTCACATACTAAGTTTAGTGTTTAAGTTTTAAGTCTTTACTGGCTACTGAATCTCAGCTCATATTAAAAGTAATAAATGTAAATGGCCTGTTCTTGTACAGTGCTTTATCAAGTCCAGAGGACCCCAAAGCGTTTCACACTATACTCAGTCATTCATTCATTTACGCACACATTCACAAGATGATGTGGGCAAGATTCAAAGAAACATCCTCAGTTTTTCAAAATAAGTTTTCACTTGAATTGTTTGTTTGCTCTTTTTTGGGGGTGGGGCAGGGAGGTTCCTAAAGGAGTTAATGCAAAACGGGGAGATGGAAACACATTTGCTGAATAAGTTCTGATATTTAAAACTTTCCCATCTACTGATGGGTTTGTGTACAACACTAGCCTTGGGGTGGCTGGCGACTTGAGACACTAGCTGGGACTGGAGTAGTAGAGACAGGGGTTAGGTTAAGATTTCCAATCTGTAGGTTTTAAAAAGACTGATTCAGATTTTTATCTGGTTTCAATAGCTCTTTAAGAAATATAATGTATTAAGATATAAGAACAACTTTTAAGATATTTCTGTCCTTCCTGATCTAAGTGATCATTATTTTTTATATTTGCTGCTGAGCCGATACCTGTGAGATTTTGTTTTATAAGTTACCTTTTTAATCTGTCTTTAGCCTCTTACATGAACCATTAACATGGCTAGCATTACCAAAACTCTCATCTGTGCGTTCCATAATACTGAGGTTTCCAAAAGCTTTCAAACATTTTTGCGTCCAATATGTTCTTTGCCATATCATCACATATGCCAGACTAGGGATTAGGCTAGAGCAAATTTGCTATATTATGTTCAGCCTTCCTGTTATCTGCTTCATGTTTTGCTCTCTTGCAGCCAGAATGAACAATAGATTTGTTTGACAGTTTTCTCCTTAATCTTCTTGTACTTCCTTTGACTTCATTTTTAAATACCTCACTTCTACCAAATTGAGTTACCTGAATGGTCTTACATCGGTAACTGTACACACAACAAACTATTGCGATTGATGTGACCTGCTGTAGCTTAAGTTTGTTGTGTTTACTTATCAGAAAAGCTCAACGTTGCAACTGGAGAAGTTGAAATGCTCACTTCATAGTTTAGTCAAGTCATTTCATGACATGATGTTGATCCCTTTTTTTGCAACATATTGATTCTTTGAATGTTCCTCATGAGCTGGGGAATGATTAGAATCACTTTGATTTTTTTCAGTTTGTTTGAAACAATTAAATAATTAAACAACTTGTTTGCAAGCTATTTAATTGTAAACCGTAATAGTTATTGCTATAATGACATTTGTATGCTTGTTTATTTGGCCTTCTGGTTGGACAGGTGGGTGGTTTGGTTGTGGTTGTGGGAACTATAACTTATACATTGGGTCACATGTCAGCCAATTTGTTGATGCATCTCTGTATATTATAGCAAAATTATCAAACTAAGATGAGAAGCAATTTAATAAAGACTTTTAAAAGTAAAAGCCCTTTGGAGATACAGCATGGTATAAAATGTAAACATGCTGAGCTGAGAAATTTAGTTGTCCTGCTCCTCAGATGCCCTATAGAAACATAGGAGTGTGTGAATCAGCAGCTCTTGTTGTCGCATTGATATTAAGTTAATTTTCAGCGTCTCCACGTAGGAGGAACCTTAATCCCTGATTTGGTGTAAAAGAATGAGCCGTTAGAACATTCAGTGCTCAACACATCCCAGTTTGTGAAATAAGCTTACACATTTTAAAGCTCGGAGAGACACAAATTCTTTCAGCTAATGTCACTTGGATTGTCACTTGGATGACTTTCAGTCTCGCTTATCTTAATATACTTCCCTAAAAACCGTTGACAGATGCTAAACCTTTGGCAGGATTTAGTTTTTTCTTAGCATTTGCCGTTTATGTAAAAATCCCCATGTTGGCACTTTATTGAATGTAAATGAGGTTGGCTTAGAGACACAGGCTGTATGAGGGCTGCTAATATGCTAACATCCCTTTTTTTTTCCATAATCCAGATGTATTAGAAGGTCATTCTCTCTTCCAGTGTGATACATTTTTCACAAAGAGTCCTGTGATGCAATCATCTTTTTAAGCTCAAGTTAAAAACAATTGTTCTAACAGTTAGCATTTGTGGTCTGTGAGGTAACTATGGATAAGGAAGATAGTGTCGGCCTCAAAACACAATTTGTCATTCTTTCTAATTTCTTGTAATAATATTCATGTATGGAGTGACCGGCCTACCAGAATTACACTGCATACATCAACAACTCATCCAAGAGGTCACAAGGGAACTCAACATCATGAAGCACCACATCCATGGCAAAAGTCACAGCTGCCCAAACACATGAGACTTACCCCAAAAAGCCTTTTTAAAATCCTCAAGACGTTTTGGAATAAAATTCAATACTGATGAGACAAAAGTTAAACTTCTTTAAAGTGTGTTTTTTTTGTGTGTTACATTTGAACTAAAAGTAATACTGCATTTCAGAAAAATATCTTTTGTGGTAATGTGATAGTCTGGGGATGCTGCACTGCCTAATGATCTGTACGACTTGCTGTAATGTGAGATCTTATATTCTGTCACAAAATCCAGAAGGAGAATGTCTGGACATCAGCTTATGATCTGAAGCTTAAGCACACTTAAGCAGCAGGTTGGTGGTCTGAAGCAGAGATCACCTTTGAAAGGCTCAAAAGTATATAAGAATCTAAACATAAATTCAACTGATGTGCTGTGATTTGACCTTGATCAGGGCATTCATGGTTACAAAACCTTCAACTGCAACTGAATTAAGTCAATTCTGCATTGAAGAGTTGTCCAAACATCTACACAGTGATGTGAAAAACTAATTGCCAGTCATTTAAACCATTGATTTTGTATTTACTCAGGTTATCTTAATCTAATATTAGAATGTCTTTTTCTGACATGAAACTTGTAGATGTGACAAAATGGGAAAAAAAAAAAAAAAAATCTCTTTGGTTCATATATTGGTTTATTATAAACTTAATTCTTGTGTAACCAGAAATGAGGGTCAGAGGGAGCCACATTTTAGCTGTGACAGCTGAATAAGTCAAGATCAGAGAGTTTAGTGGTAGGGGACATGTAAATCTGTACAGCTTGAGATGTATGCGTCTTAGAACTCTGCAATCATTTCCTGTAGAAGGAGTTGAACTTCATTTTCTTTCCTCCAAGTGTTTCTCTTAAATGGGTCAGCAGATGTTATAAAGGGGGGGAAATTGAGGAGGAGGAGGAGAAAGAAGAGGAAGAGAAAACAGCCAAGGCAAACTGTTTGCAGTGTGGGCTGAATAGAGAGAGAGAGAAGAGTGGGAGGGTGAGAGAGCAAAGTAGACTGCATCTTATTTATATTCAGATGTTACATGTGTCTGACAAGAAAAATCTGTTTTTGATGCATTTTTTTCATGCAAATGATCACATGTTCAGGATTGCTGAGCATGTGATCATTTGATTATTTGCGTTGTGTTAAACATGGTATACACAGTGGCTGAATGCATACATGTTTGGCTGTCATCTTGCTCTGTGTCTGAGCAAGATGACATGCTGGGAACATTCAGTTCTTTATCAGTCAGAGGATTAGAAAAAAACAAAACAACAACCCACAGATCTTGATTATTCTGCCGTATGTGACAATTTGATCTTTCAGTGTCAGGTAGAACAACCCTGCTCCAGGTTCTGGAGCAATAAATAAGGTGTTGCATCCGCTGTTCATTGTCTTTTGTTGTTAAGGCTGTAAAACCTGCCTCAGAAAAGCGAAGACACTCGTAAAACCAGCTTCGTGAATATGTTCTTTGGCTGAGATTATTCATTTTCACCACTCCTCTATTCTCTTATTTCATCTCTGAGACATGCAAATAATCTAAACGTGAACTATAAAAGACCGATTTAATTAAAAACAAGAAACAAAAAAAAAAAATAAAACTCCTGTCCTAATATTCAGATGCTTTGATTGTCTTCCAGGCTCACACAACAGGCCAAACCAGTGTCCAGTCAATGAACACAGCTGCTTGGACCTGGATGTCTGCATCCATATGAGCAAACTGTGTGATGGAGTTTCTGATTGTTCGGATGGCTGGGATGAGGGACCTCACTGCAGAGGTAAAGATCACTCTCACATTACCCTCCTTTTTGTCATGGTTTTATGATGATCACGCAACCAGAGATCCTCGATTATGCCTTTTGTTTTAAAAATGCAGAAAACTAATCTAAAAAGTGTCACAGGCATATGTATTTAGCCCTCGTAAGTAATTTTGTCAAGATGTGAATACTTATGCAAGGGAATTGTTTCAGCACAGGAATAAAATAAGTACTGCTAGATACGGATCTACATTTAAACCCATCTCAATCTTTAATCTCGGTTAAATAAAGTTTTCTGGCTTTTGATATTACAGGTGATTTTTATTTCTTTTTTTTTTTTCATGGGGAAAAAAATAACGTCATAAAGCAGCTCAGCCATGCTGCTGTCTTCCTTGATCCTGCCGGATAGCAAACACCCAGACACAGCTGAAGAAGAACTCCCATAAGATATTCTATTATTATTTAGAAACACCACAAGAATGAAATAATCCATGCAGTATTATTTTGTTTTAGCTGATTGAGTCACTAATGTTTGTATGCCTTTAGAGAATTGCTTTGTTTTCAGCAAGGTGGTCTTGTGGGAATTACTGACAGAGAATGTTTTAAATTTGAGACATACAAACCTATTCTCTTCTAGGAAAAAAATGTTAGAAAATAAACCAAGGGCACTTCTGCAAAGTCCTTAGATAACAACTCTGACCCTGAATCAGGTCGTCTGTTTTAGTAAGTCTGACGCATTAATTCTCGCTTCTGTCACCTGTTGCGAAATATTATAGAATTTAGTATTTTTTGTTTGCTGTCATTTAGAACTTTTTGATTTAATGCAGTTATCAATTGACTTTTTTATCTTCGCATCAACTTACAGCTTCATGTTCTGATTAATGTTTTTATTTTTATACTTTATTGTCTCATCCTTTTTATTTGTTCTTTTTGTCCTCAGCACACCCATGGAAAAAAAAATCTCCCATGGGACCACCTTGCTTAAATAATGACTGAGTTAATCATGAACACAGAGTGGAGCCTTTAGAGCCAATTAATCAGAACATTGACGTGTTATTAGTTTAGGCCTGAAGAGCAGGAGCTGAGCACCGTTAGGGCGATAAGACCGTAAAGAGTAGGTGCATGTGTTGTTGCATAGTGGTCATCACTGTCTAGCGAGCGTTTTACACAGCAGCGATGAAGTCATCAAGTCCCAGCTTGCGCCGGCTGCCCCCGAGGCGATGAGTCCAGCTGGTTTCCAGTAAAGAACAATGGTTAACCCTTTAAATGTTCATCTGCTTGTCGCTGCTTGCATGCACAGTCATGTGCACACAGAGGAACAGTCACGCTGTGATGTCCTTGCTTACACACAGGCAACGTGTCAGGTGGCTGTTTGAGCCTGCCGTATTTTGGGGAAACTCTTTTACAGGCACCCTAGTGTTTGCTTGTACAAACTGTTGGGCTGTGCAAGTATACCTGGCAGCTGATTTCTGAAAGCGCACTTTGTTGTTATACTGAAGTAATTCTGCCAGTGTTGTTGACAAGGCTGGTTAAAATGGTTAAGTGTGACGTTGATACGGCTAAAATAAATCGGGCTTTGTGAAGACACTGGGATATTGTGGTTGGTGTTGGTACCGAGGTTTAGTCGCAGCCAAGCTTCTCAAACTTCATGTTTAGAGGTCCATTTGATTAATAATAATCAAAATTATTATTATGGACTGGTGGAACTGCTGTGTGTTGTCCTGCATTAAGGTTTTTTCTGTCCTGGTTAGTTGAGCTCGAACTTAGTGTGGCCCAAAAACAAGGTAGAAATTGAGTCTCGGTCTAGATCTAAGCCAAGACTTTAAAAATCTTTCAAATATTGCATTCAAGCTCATATTTTTCTTTATTTTTGTTGTTCAAATTAAATATAAAAACCCATGTGTTTTTCAAGTCCTTTGAATGTCATATTCCAATGTTATTTTACTGTTTTCAACATTTTAATTTATTCACAAAGTCAAATTTGTATTTTGTGTGCTCTTTTGGCAGCAAGGGCTTTAATAAAGGACTATTCTGGTCTCTGTAATAAAATTTGTGGAGAACCACTGTCATTCAAATCATTTAAGGTAAACCACTCAATCTAGTTAAACACAAAATTGTCCTCTTTGACTTTGTATCTTTGAAAATCTTATAGTGAAAACATTAATGTGGTTAATACAGTGCTTGTATTTCCAAGGTCTGTTTCAGTTTATGTGGTTTTAACTGACAGCAGTGAGGTTTTTTTTTTTTCCTGCTTTCCTTATAGATAGTATCTTGTGAGCTGTTACTGACACACCAGAAACTGAAAAATCAGATCATGGTGGCACTCTTAAACGTTTTACTTTGCACTGATTTTTTTTTTTTCCCCCCAGTTTTTTCAGTAGATCTTTGATTATTGCAGAGGCGTCATGCAGGTTTATGTGTGCACTCTCACCAGCTATGACATGAGGATTGTGAAGCTACCTGTGCATAGACAGATATTATCAAGTTTATTCACAAGTAGGTCTTGACCTGAATTAGTTTATTGGGTGCTGTTAGCAGAGCTGTCTTGCTTGATAAGACATATTTTATTGCCACTCTTTACGCATTAGAAAGGGTAGAGATACTACAGTTTTACGAGTGATAGTGTACTTCTTAATAGGAAAAAAACTTGAATTACATTTGGTCCATAATTTAAGTTACCATTTGTTTGGGAAAGTCCAAACTTTATTTGTTTAGGTTTTTGTTATAAGTGCTTTTAGCTGCTTTTGCTGGTTGGGACTGAATGTGGTCACTGTTTGCTCATTACTCAAGCTGCCGCCCTGCATGTTTACAAATGGTTACTTTGACCCCATTTTGATTACGAAGCCTTTAAACGGTTCCCAGTAAGTATGCACACTGTTGGTGTGCTTTCCTGCCTACACTCAGATACTTGAAACATTTTATAGCAATAGTCTTTAACTTAGAAGATGCCAGTCATATACACACCCATCATCGGTATAAATATTATTAATTTCACACAAGATTGAATTTAGTGAAAATGTTCTTTAATGCTTAAGTTAAAAATTACATAAATGTCCTTCAGCAAGTTGCAGAGGAACCACACACCTTACATTGCCTTTAATTGCACCTTGGCATAGTTTTCACATAGATATGACCACTTTTTCTTTAAAAAATGCTGAAGTCCATTTAAATTACTGTAGTCTGTTTCCTGCCACTTATTTGTGTTTTAAGCAAAGTTTATACATTTTCGATAAAGCTGAAAATGCACGGCCATTTCAAAAGCTTGTTAGTCAACTTTATCCGTTCCAAAACCTTTTTGTCACCTTCATGGTCGTTCTGACAAAACTTCTCACTACATTACCGGAAGCTAAAAAATTAATTTCACTGATACCATTTCTAAGAAGGTTGCCAAAATATACAACCTCAAACATTCCAGTGCCTTGTTGACGGCTGCTAAAAACATTTTTCTAAATGTCTACTTGTTGAGACGTTTAACAAAATATCAGTGAGCCTTTAAATATTATTTTGAACTTGTTTAGAGAACATCCAAATGTAGTTAATTTTGTTTTTCTCTCTCTCGCCTCCCCCCAAAAACAACAAAAGCCAGAAAAACTTCTCACCTCACAGACGAACTGATGACTCGCCGTATAATCTAGTCTGAGTGGCAGCCAAATAGAAATTTGTCTTTTGATTCAGTCTTGAAGTAGAAATGAGGTAATGTGATAAAACACTCCATGAAATGTGTAAGCTCCCTTCAGGAAGCCTGAAAAAAGAAAAGGCATGTCTGCACTAGTTTCTAAACAGAGGAGAAAGCAAGGAATGCTGTGCAGACTTTAACACGATTGAATAATCTGTTATTACATTTGGGATTTTGTTCAGTTTTTGCCTTCAGTTACTGACAGCAAAAATGCATTGAGAAACTAAAATTAGTTAAATTGATTGAGTATGACAATCAATTGGATCCAATGATTTAGATTAAATCATTGGATCATTGGCTCATTATCATTGGATAAATGATTTAGAGTAGGGCAGTAAAGAAGTGTGATCCTTGTTGCCACGTACTCTATGTCCAGGTCTGGCTCTCCATGGATGATGTCCCAACCCTCTCTGTGATATTATAGATTCTTATGAGTTGCAGCTGCCCAACATTGTTGGGAATTAGGGGAAAATGCATTATTTGTTCTGTCAGATTTAGTTTTTGGATGTTGACTCACTTATCTAAATAAGTATTGTCAGCTTGTCTCCATGTTGGCCTGTGATGTACTGGCGGCTTGGACAGGATGTACCCCACCTGTTGCCCTCTCCAAGGATAAGCAAAGATACACAGCATATATGTGGATAGTGGTTCAGGTGTTTCAGCATCTTGCCTTAAACCAATATGATGCAATTTGCCTTAAGAAAGGTCAGCAAACTGCTTCTGTTACCAGCATGAAAGCGTATAAATGTTTTCATCCATGCAGTAACAGGATGAGTGGATGTAGTTGTTTATTCTGTCTCTGGAATGTCTTTGCTTCATCCATTAACCCTTTAGCAAACATCCAGAATCTTTCCATTGGCTTGAGGTTGTCTCCATCCATCCATCCATCCATCCATCCATCCATTGTCTTTACACCCTTGTCCCTAATGGGGTCGGGAGGTGCTGGTGCCTATCTCCAGCTGCGTTCTGGTTGAGAGGCGGGGTTCACCCTGGACAGGTCGCCAGTCTGTCGCAGCTTGAGGTTGTCTAACTTTGTATATTTTTTCTTTCCTTGTCCTTATAACATCTTCTATGTCGGCCTTTTTTCAGTTTGCTGGTTGTCCTTTCCCGCTCTTGCCTCAAGCTTTTGTTTTTTTTTCTGTAACTTTTGAACTACCTGGTCAGACATGGACATTCACAGATTCTTGTCTCTAAATCTGATTTCATTTTCACTAAAGAAGTCCTAAGACTAAGATAAAATATTGATCAAGGTTTCTCAAGTGTGAAGGATTACAGAAGGGAATGTTTGTCAAGAGCAGTATTTATGTTTGTGGGGCTATGATTCCTGTCAATGGTCATGCACTAATCTAAAAATGAAAGAATAACTAGTTCCTATTGTCACTTTCATCGTTATCACAATAGGACCACAAAATATCGGGATAAATATTTAAGTTCATATCGCCCACCCTTACTGTCAAGTATAATATTTTGTACCAAGGATTTTGTTTTCAGAATACCAAACATATTAGGGATGGTTTGTGTTTGTAATATTAAACTATGGTATTTGTTCATATTGCCCACCCATAGCTAGACACTAGGATACAAAGTGGAACACAATGACCCTGGACAGAGGTACACAGTGTGAGTATTTTAGCTCTCGAGTTGCCTGTGGTCTCTCCCAGTGTGAGGCTCGGTGAATGGATTCGATGTGGGCCACAGTGTGAGCTGGGGGACTCTTTCTTTCAGATACGCCACAACAAAAGACTCATTATGACCCAGAGTGCCACAGGCTTTATGTAACAAGGGCCCTTCACTGGTCTACTCTTCACTCTTCACAGCTAGGCTTCCACTAGTTACTGTTTGCATGACCAGCTGCCTTATATTAGTTGAATGTTGTGGTAAATAGTCATATTTTCTTGGTCATCTTTATTTGTGTAAAAGGTGTTTAAATTTTGACATTTATTTAAAATAGCATCTATTAATATGCTCAATCATGTTTTTGAACAGTTTTTTAGTTTTACCTTGGTAGTTTTGACATTAATATAAATAATGTTTTACAAAAAAATAACTTCAAATGCATAACTTCCTAGTCCAATGCTCCTAAGAAAGGTCGTTAGAGGAATGAGAATCACTGTTGTGATCACGTGCTGAAGACACAGTGTCGGGAAAAAATAGGAGCTTCTTAAAGAGACAGAGGGCCAATTTCAAGGGGTTGAATTGTGTATAAGTATTGTTTGATATACGCAGCAGGTAAAATAGTTATTTGATTGTGCCTGGAAACTACATGATACCAGCGTTTTAAGAACCACTGCTATAGACATGATTTGTTTTCACCCAGTCTCATTTACCAGACGTCTTACAAAGGAAACAGCGCAAAGTCCAGGGCATCTCAGGATTTTGAGGGCTTTCAAAGCAACAACCTATAATAGGAAGCTGACCCTACTTATCTTAAAGCCTAGACATACATCTGCATGCACACCCACACCCTGCAGAGGCCACGATGAAAGGATGTTTGGATTCCTCTCCCTCATTTCCTGCCAAAAGATACATCCTCCAGCTCTCTCAGAGGGTTATAAAAGAAGTAATCCATAATCTTTGCGACACCGGTTATGGCTGGATAGAATGTTTGTGTGGAAAAATTCATAGGAATCCTAACTACCTATGTTGACATTTCATTTTTTTAAATATAATGTTTAACTCTGGATTTCTATTTTCTTTCTGTGTAGAAAAAGCACCAGAATGTGCCGCCTTTGGGTGCGAGTTTCACTGCGGAGTGACTCATGACGGGCCTCGGTGCTACTGCAGAATGGGTTACGAGGTCGCTGCAGATGGAAAGAAGTGCAAAGGTAGGTGGTAATTTAGCAAATGTATTCAAGTGCAGCCTACCTAACTCTAAAAGCAATCATCTGATTGCATTTACTGTACTGTAAATTTACTGTTTTTATGAAACAGCATATTCTCTAATACCTGATTTTCTGTGTTCTTTGCCTGGTAGATTTCAATGAGTGCGGTGTGTATGGGACATGCAGTCAAACGTGCACGAACACAGAAGGAAGCTACACCTGCAGCTGTGTTGAAGGCTATCTGCTGCAGCCAGATAACCGCTCTTGCAAAGCCAAAAATGGTGAGTAAAAATAATTAAAAAAAACAAAAAGAGGCAACATCCACCAGTATCTACAGTTTCTACTGGGATTAGAGGGTTTTCTGTCTCCTGTGGGAATGACTCATTAACAACGGTCACATCTGCGTGGCAACATTTAATGTTTTCTCCCGTATGCTTTGAAAAATCTTTGCTCAGAGCCAGTGGATCGTCTGCCTGTTCTGTTGATCGCCAATCTCCACGGCATCCGATGCACATCCCTGAGTGGCTCAGCGTCCCGACTGTCTGTCCCACACACCAATCAGACGATGGCGATGGACTTTATATATGCTGAGGAGACGGTTTGCTGGATAGATGTGGGTGAATCCCCCGCTGCCACTCAGCTGAAGTGTACCAGTATTCAAGACCTGAAGGCGAACAGCACAAGCATCCGACCCGTCAACATCACCCTCAGCTTGCACCGTACGTGTTTTTTTCTCTCTCTCTTTCTGGCAGAAAATGCATTTAGTTTTCTGCTTTGTACATTTACAAGATCATCAAAAGATCAATTGCAATACTGTTGCTGAAAATTGTGATAGCAATACTGATTATGATTACTACAGATTTTCTGGACACTTTCTTTCTCTACCATTCAAGCATGTCCCCACCACTTTCAATTACCTTCAATATCTCTGGTAGTTAAGGTATAAATACATTTCTAGCTCTCAATGCCGCTAGTCCATCTGATTAGCCAAATTTATTACTGATATGCAGACTTTCATAGCTACCACTTTAAATATCACACCCTGTCAAATATTGCATCCAAGCAGTGCTTTGCAATTGCAGTATTGCACAGATTGATGTGGCAATGACGTTGGGATTTTCTTATATGGCGTAGATCTAGTCTAAAGAGGATTGCTTATGGCTTTTTGTCTGACAGTGGTTTTCTGCTAAACACTCTTCCATGCAGACCAGATTTATACAGTGTACAAGAAGTTATTGTTCTGCTGAATGCTCCATCTGAGTTGGGAGTATCAAGCTCCATGGACGTCTTGGTTTGTGTTTCTTGGATTGTTTTCTCTTCCCAATCTGACAGTTTAGGTGGATATGCCTGGTTATGTCTGCAGTTGTGCAAACAGCTCGTGATATTTTATACAAACTCACTATGCTTTAAACTTATCAATTATTTTATGCTGATCTGTCTGCTGTGTTTCTTGGATTTCATAATTCTGTTTCTTCACTATTGCTCTCGAACAAACCTCTAAGGTTTTCACAGAACAGTTGCATTTATGCTGAGATTAATTATCTACAGATGGAATTGGTTAGAAAGTTTTTTTTTTTTTTTAGGGATGTCAAGTCAAAGGATGCTGAGTACAAATGCACGCCATAGTTTAACTTATGAACATTTTGAAAATCGTGTAATTTTTCTTTAACTTTCTGCTCTTCTTTGTGTTTAATTGCATTTTTTTTCTCTACAATTCATCACAGTTTGTGGATGTATTGAGATAAAGTGTAAAAAAGATATATTAAATCTGGATTTTTAGGGATTTTAAATATATTTTGCTTAGTTTTTTTTCAAAGCTCCGTTTAGTTCCAATTGAAATAAAAAAAGAAATATAAATAGTTTCTATGCTTTTATACATAATAATTTTTTTATCAACTTATTTTATTTAATTTTTTAAAATAGCAATTGTTGAGTGTAGGTTAAATTTTTTAAGATATTTTGGGGGACAAATTTAGGAGCTCCTCTTCAGAAAAAATATTGGAAGAATAACCTTTTCAGAATCTCCTTCTTTTCTTCTGGTTTTTCCTTTCAGGGGTCACCACAGCAAATCCTCTGTCTCCATCTAGTCTTATTCTCTTCATTTTCCACCCTCACACCAACTAACTTCATGTGGTTAATCACCCCATCTATAGATCTCCATTTTGAGCTTTTTCTCTTGGCCTCCAGCCCTGTGGCTCTAGCATCCTCTGTCCAAACCATCTCAGTCTTGCCTCTCTGACTTTATCTCCAGAACATTCAGCATGAGCTGTCCCTTTACTATACTTATTCCTGATCCTATCCATCTTCATCACTCCCAAAGAAAACCTCAATGTCTTGAGCTCTGCAACATCCAGTTCTGCCTCCTGTCTTTTCCTGATATTTAAATCATACATCACTCTCACTGGACACCTTTGCGTTCAGTCTTCCTGGCACCCTTTTATCACACCTGATAATTTTCTCTACCCATTCCAGCTGCTTGCACACGACTCTTCATCTCCTTTCCACCATCCAGACCTCAATCCCTAAACACTTAAAGTCTTCTCCCTCCTTTACTTCTACTCCGCGTAACGTCACCGCTCCGCCTGTACTGCTCTCATTTACACGTATGTATGAACCATTTGAGTTTGCAAAGTAAAGAAAAAAACTTAGATTTTGTAGCTTTAGCTCAGTTAGTCCAGAATAACGCTTCTCTTCATCCTTGCCACCTCACACTAGATTTGATGTGATTTGATTTTTTTCCTGGAAAACCATTTTTACTTTTATAAATCTTCCACTAGCTGGACATTTTGTCCCAGCAGATTTAGTGGCAAGATAATGCATGTTTGTTTATTGAGTAATGATGGCAAGTGAAACATCTGGCCTTTAGTTCACAAACACACACATGCATACACGCGCGCACACACACACACACACACACACTCTCTAATCACCAACACCCACAGGCACAAGCAGTTCAAAAGACACAGCTTATGATTGCTCATGTTTTCGAGCGTTAGTCATATAATGCTGACAGGAATTATGTTTGATAACAGACCAGACAAGTTTTATTATTTATCCTCTTGGCTTACGGTGTGGATATAATATTAGAATGAGTTCAGAAATGTAGTGAAAACATAGAGAGCAAGGGTGTGGGTTTATACATGTTTCTCTGTGAACAAACACATGGGAAGTCTCTCTTGAAAATTAGCCTCAGGCGTAGAACAGCCGACATGTGAAAAAACATAAAAGTGGCGACTCTGTAACACGATGGAAGTTTTGTAGGCTCATGTGAACATAAAGTTGTATAACTACTGTCTATTTGTGAAACTTCAAAGCAGGTCTCAGAGTTTTAACTCTCAGCTTTCTCAATTCTAACTATTACCATTTGTGTTGGACCTTTTGTTAAATTACACAGAAGGCTTACTGTAGTTACAGCTGATCACTGTAATCAGGTTTAATGAAACAGAAAGAAGCTTTAGAATTGGAACTAAATGAAAGAAACCATCTTTATTAAGTTTAACCCAAAAGATTTTTGTTGCTGTCTTCTTTACCACACGTTTTTATTTTTTTGGAGTTTGCCATCCACTCCAGTAACAAACCTGGATGTCTTTAAGGCGTAGTCAGAGACTGAACCTGAATGTAACTTCTTAAACATTCACAAGGTGTTTTCCAGGACTGAGTAAGTATGGAAAAGCAAAAAAATGAATTAAGTAAAAAATGTGAATGTGTTTTTCATGTGGTCATCAACCCACCCATTCATTTTTAAATCCCAGCCTTAACAGTAGACATAGTTTATTTTTTACTTAAATGGTAAATGTCCTGTACTTATTTAGCTCTGAATCTAGTCCAGTAGACCTCAAAGCTCTTTACTTGATGCAAATCAGTCATTCACCCATTCACGCACACATATGCTAATAAAAAGAAAGCACCAATAATAGCAATATCTTTTTGTGGAGAATTGACTGCAGCTTTTGTAGAGAAGTCTATTTGGAAATGTACTCGGAACCAGGAATGGTGGAATTGGGATGCAATACGCTTCAGTGACACAGACTTCTTTCATAAGTTCATAATAATAATTTTTGCTTTGAAAGGCACTCAATGCATATCCAAATTAGTACCTCACATGGAAGTGGCTCAGATCAGATTATTTTGTGGGGGTGAAAAGATCAGAATTGTCTTGAAAAAGTCAGCTATGGGTTGTGTATGAGCAAAAAAAAGCGAATTTGGGTTTCTTTTGCCTGCTGCTACACTGTTGGTAAAGTTGATGGGATGAGTGGAGGAGCTGTGAAAGACTTCAACAAAGTTAAAGACCCGATAAGATGAAGGGAGAAGGAGAAGGTAGTGCTTTGCTGTCTCTTGGCGGCTGTGTGTAAGAGTGTGTGTGGTCATAAAAATGCAGCTTATATTTCCCTCTATATTTCTGAATCAACCTCAGGTTGTATCCTGTTTGTGTCCAGTTTAATACTCAGACACACTCATTTTAACCCAATTACTTTTGACCCTTTGTTTTTATTACTAGCATGACTTTGAGCAGTGGAACATTTTTCTGTCTTGTATGGTTTTTGAAAGCATGAGGCAGCAGGGCAGATAAGCAGATGAGAGATCCAGATGCAGCTTTGCTCTGTCTGCATGCGATCTTCTAACTGGGAAGATAAAAATGAGCAGGAGCTAACCATCCCATCCTTTCCACCCCTTGCACACGGCTTGATAAGAGACAGATGGGGGTGATCGCAGCTGTGAACTCTGGTTTCATTGCATTGCGTATTTCAGGAATACTGAGAGTTTTTAGGCGACACATGTTCAGATCTTCGTTGCGGTTTTGGAGTAAAAATCCAAAACAAATAAAGTTGGTAAATTAGTCCACAGACATGTGGCTTCCTTGTCTGCATGTCAAGCTAAAAATGCATGATGTTGTCTCTCATCTTCATGTTGACAGCACTTTATAGATACTTCTTGGTGTTTTTGATCAGAGGAGTTCACTCTCTGATCAAAAACAGAGAGTCTGGCTGCGCAGATTGTAGACTTGATAAAACACAATAGACCAACGTACTTTCATCTGAAACAAAGGACTTGTTTCAGCCCCCTGTCTTGGATACTTCTGAATTCTCGTGAAGCTCTGACTTGCAGCAGCAGACCATGTCTTAAGAATTGCTGTCAAACTCTTTGAAAGGTTTTTCTTTCTGCTCAATTTTATTACATTTCAATATGCTTGTATACAGGTATTTGTAAGATTCTTGTGGGAGGATGTCGGTAACCATTTATAATAGAATCATATAGTTAATATAGTTAATTAAAGTCTATTCACATATTGAGACTAGAAACTAAAAAAGGCAATACTGTCTTTTACAGTTTTTAAGAGGATATTTATTCTGCTACTCCTGTAGCATTACTTCTACTCCTGCTGTCAGACCGCTCTAATCCACCAGCATATTTTTTCTTCAGGAGGATATTTGCCAGTTAAGGATTATTTCCTCTTAAATATATCTCTTGACTATGCAAAACAATAACTCATCGAGCTCCAAAGCCGAGTTGCTGAGAGGTCAGGAGGTTTTTGCACAGAGTAATTGGATCATTTGCCCTCACGGGGGGGCAAATGATAACCATTCTCTTTTGTTTTCTTGCTTTGCTACAACATGCACTCAACAACAGTAACACGCAAATGAAGGAGATGCATTAAAGTAGATATACTGTGGTGCTTGTACTGAACCATGAAAAACCAAATAGGCCAT
This sequence comes from Brachyrhaphis roseni, assembly GCA_903066815.1. NCBI lineage: Eukaryota > Metazoa > Chordata > Actinopteri > Cyprinodontiformes > Poeciliidae > Brachyrhaphis > Brachyrhaphis roseni. The sequence continues at coordinate 142,845 of CAEFZY010017085.1, forward strand.
GTGAAAAAAATACATGTGCTGCCTTATAAAGTGTGATCGCTGTTGGCAATAAGAACAGCTTAGTCTGTGAAATGTTTACTCACATTAGAGGGAGTCAGGAGGTGTTGCAGACAGGATAAGAAAATGAGTTGTAAGTGTAGGGTGGTTGGAGGGAAAGGGTGGCTCATTTATTTTCCCGGCAAAGTTTCCACTTACCAGAATCTGCATGGCTATAGACTGGCTGGCTCTCTCTGGATAAGGGGGTCTGCAGAGTTGTTACACAACGTAGTTAGCTGCTGGGTTGCACAACTTTCTCTCTACTCTGAATCTTCTGACTCGCATAGCAGCACTTCCAGCTGGCCCCCTTGTGAAGAAGCAGGGTTTTAAAAAGGAGATAACTGGAGTATCACTATCCCCTCCTCCCTCTAAGACGAGCTTTTCCATTTGTTCCTTTCTGCTGTTGCTGTTCCCTGCTAGTAAATCCATCTTAGAGGCACACTGAAGGCACCAGAAGTCCACTCTCTGTGGTTTTCCTGTTTTCTCTCCCAACACTGTAACTTTAGGCATACTTTAACTCCCATGTTGAACTTGCATTTTGAAGCTCTTTGTATGTTTGGTAAGTGGTGTGGAGAGGTTTAGAATTGAGCCCAGATGTGTCGGCGCTCTGTTGCGTAACTTTGGGCTGCACGGTACCAGCGCAGGCATTTCTTAAAAAAAAAAAAAAAAAGGTTTCTTACTCGCGGCAAGTTTCAGTTTATGAACTTATACTTTGTTCATCTGTGCTACAGTAATCAGCCAGTGAGATTCATTAGAAATCTCAATTGAAACAGGTCAAACTTGTATTTTGTATAGAGTCTTTATACACAAACTGAAAAGATTGACTGTCATTATTTATGTTCACCTTTGTTTTGGTTAAAAAAAAATAAAAAAAAAGAAATTCAGTTTTTATGTATATTAGAAAATCACATAACCTATAAGAGCTTCAGATTTAAAATTTAATTACAAAAGAAATACAAAACTTTGAGTGTGTTCATGTCTGAATATGTATGGTGATCAGCTTGTTTCCAATTTAAAAAAGCCACATTTTGCAACAAATCTCCATTCAATATATTTCAAGTTCCCCTCTGTGAACTGTGGTAGCACCATTGCATAGCTGTCATGTTTGAGTCTTTAAAGGATTAAGTATTATCTTTACTATGTCGAAAAGCCTTATTTATGCAGCTCCCATCTGAGATGTAAAGACAAAACCAAAATGGGAACGTATTCACAAGAGAGCATGTATATTTTATGAGTCTGAATTCAGAGAAGATTAAAGAGAAGAAATGTATCGGTGTAGGAATTGTCTTATGTAATCAACTCTTATCCCAAATTCATGTCTCGGGGTCCGGTGTGTCTGACACAAATCATCCAAATAATTAAAGGCTTAAAAATGTGTTTTAATAGGAATGAAAATGATTCAGCTTTTTTTATGGTTTGCCATGATCTAAATATTTTTCAGAGATCAGAATCGGTCGGTTTTGGTCAGCTCTGCTCTGCAGGTCGGATACTAAAAAAATGTATTTTTCAACTTATTAAATGGATTAAAACTGAAAACTGCCATAAAACAGCAAATTTTAGTTTGATGCATTCACGTTTTGAATCAAATCTGAAAGAGGTTAAGAACATGCTTCGATGATGAATGATAATGGTGCGACTGTAAAGTCAACCTATTAATGTTGTTCTTTAGCTAAAGTTTTCTTGTTCTCTTAATGGATCACTGTGTGAGATGTGCATCTATCTGCAAAGACTGAGCAAAAGTGATGGTGGTGGAGCATTTGCAGTTTGATTTTCTTATTTTTTGCCATTTATTAAAAAAAAATAAATAAATAAAAAATTCACCTAAGCATTCTTTTCCCAAATGAGCATGTGATGCTTGCCATATGTGAAAGAAATCCTAGTTTTGACTCTTTTGGAGAGTACCGAGTTACTGTAACTTTATATTTTTAATTTCCTTCCCCATGCTGGGGATGGAAAAACAAGAATGTTGAGAAAACACATAAATTAGCTGCTTTTCTTTTGTGTTAGAAAGTTGTAAGGAGTCATAAACAACATGACATTCCTGGTATTTGTCCCAGATTTATGACTGCTTACATGACACAGTCTGTTTTTTTAAGTGACAATCTTAATGTGCATTCCTCCTCTCTCTCCTTCCCTCCCTTCACTTATCAGATGTGGAGCAGATGGCAATCGACTGGCTGACTGGAAACTTCTACTTTGTCGATGACGTGGATGACCGCGTGTTTGTGTGCAACAAGAACGGCCAGACTTGTGTGACCCTGCTGGACCAAGAGCTGCATAACCCAAAGGGCATAGCCCTGGACCCGGCCATGGGGTTTGTACATTATGCCTCAGTCCTCCTGACCTTGTGTTGCTCTCTTATCCCAAGTGCTGCTTAAGCAATGTTTGGTAGGGAAATGCTGTCTTGTGATCGGACGAGATGCTGACCAAGCTGGCAGGCAGAAATCAAAGCACTTTTTTCAGACAGAATCACTTCACAGCTTCCGACTTTAGGTTTCTGGGGTTAACCAGATTGCATGATTCAGTTCCTTTTTTTCTCTCTCCAAATGTTCTCTGTTTACCCGTCAGCGACCTTGATTTTTGTCCCAACCTCTTCAACCTGCTGCTCCTCTGCTGCAGGAAACTGTTCTTCACAGACTACGGCTCCACGCCCAGGGTGGAGCGTTGCGACATGGACGGCCAGAACCGCACCAAGCTGGTGGACAGCAAGATCGTCTTCCCCCATGGCATCACCCTGGACCTGGTGAACCGGCTGGTGTACTGGGCTGATGCATACCTGGACTACATCGAAGTGGTGGATTATGAGGGCAAGAACCGACACACCATCATTCAGGGTCTGCTGGTGAGGCTATAGGGAAGAGGGTGTGGATACCTGTTCACTGTAAAAAACAAACAAACAAAAAAAAATATATATATATATATGTACTGAACCACAGCGACAGATGTCCTCAGAACCACCACATGCAGAATATCCTTCACATCAGTAGCAGTAAACATTTGCTTGCCGACCGTGTCAACTTTAGAAGCAACACTATTCTCCTGTAACCTCCTGCGGATCTGTGCCCTTTCAGCCCTTTTTATTTCTCTTCTAATATTTCACCATGAGTGTCGGTTTTTACAGCTAATATCGCTCCAAGCTATTTACTCTGGCGACACTTAAATCTAACTTATCCAGAAGCAATAATCTTTTTGAAAACATGACTGTAGTAGTGATGGATCATTGGTTGTATTTGTTTTTGTCATAGATGGAGGTTAGTGATATGAACCCCAAGCATACAATATATCGAAAAAATATTTATTGCCCACATTAGTCATATAGCAGGGGTTTCCAAACTATTTACAAATATTAAGTCAGTTGCCCTATATCAGATTTCAGTAGCTTCCCTGCCTGATGAAGAAAAGCAACCCCACCTTATGATGTTTCCAACATCTTGTTTTAAACTGGGGCTGGTATCTTCAGGGTGATGCGTAGCGTTAGCTTTTCCTCACACAAAATGTTTTCTATGTTGGCCCCAAAGTTTAGTTTTGGACTCATCGATTCAGAGCGCCTTCCTACACCAGCTTGCTGTGTTTCTATTTCATGGTAGACTAGAAGATGTGCCATTCGTTCCGATTTTGGATGACAGAATGAAATATGTCAGCTGATATGCTCAAAGCTTTGGAAGTGTAACATGACCTGACCCAGCTTTGAACGTCTTCACATTTTCTCTTCCAGTGGAGTTCAGGTGTTTGATGCAAGAAACCATTGAGCCCTGTTGAAATGAAGTTGCAGGTTTTCTATAAACCTGCAAAAAGTCTCTGGTCCTGAAACTGGGTTAATGTATGTTCAGGAAATCAAAATCTTCATGTTGTCTCCTGCATAAGGGGCAAGTGTATTCTCAATGAGACTAGGGCATTAAGGATTTCAGTTGTTGGCTGTTTCTAAAAGTTAGTATATCATGCAGGTGTTAGAAACATGGTGTAAGCACTGGAGTCGCATGCTGAAAAACTCAAATTTTGAGTTGGCAAAATTAAATTTAACTTGTTTAAGATATAAAGTGATTTAAAGCTAAGCTGTTAAGTAAATTAGGTTTTATTTTTCCTAACTCGTGTAGATCTAAAATTTAAGTTATTAGGGTTTTAGTTAGTCTTGAGTTTAGTTGACTGAAAGTTGCAGAAATCCTCCAAGCTCACTTAGTGCCTGCGTCCACTTTGCTGTCCCACTACCTTACAGATCGAGCACCTTTATGGACTGACGGTATTTGAGAACTACCTCTATGCAACAAATTCAGAAGAAGGCAACCTCAACCCAAAGACAAGTGTGATCCGGGTGAACCGCTTCAACAGTTCCGACTTCCAGGTGGTGACCCGTTTGGATCGGGGAGCCGCGCTGCACGTGTACCACCAGAGACGCCAACCTCAAGGTGCGCAGCGTGGCAAAAAGTCTTGTGTCAAATTGCCATCAGCAACACATATTGCAAAACGTCGTGTTGTTTAAAAGCAGATACATTGACAAATGTCTTGGCACTGCTGGTGAAAATGTTTCTTAATGTCTTTTTATTGCCATAGCAAATTTTTAGACTGAGGATTTTTTTTTTAAATGCAGCCCTTAATTTGAGTACATCAAGTCTGGAAAATAATTCCATATTTGGAAATATTTTTAATAAATTTAGTAGAGGTATAATAATTGCTACTTTAAGAAATACAGTTTAGAAAGACTACCTTTTATTTAGAAACCCACAACTTTGTTTCTCTTTAATACATGTGTGACTAAAGACGAAGGCCCATTTCTTTTATACCCTAATAAGGGTAAGGCAGGATGAAAAGTGAGGTTCATCTTGTAAACATACGCCAACATACTGATGCAAAAGGTAGAGAAAAAAGTTCTCCCAAGTGTATGAAGCCTTGGGGTCAGACTTTGTATTACCAATTTGAGGCTGACCACATACCCGTTAATTGCTTGTGAGGGATGCCATTAAGAAAGTAGTTTCTGTCCTCAGATTTCGTATGTAAACTTGTGAATTTAACTAAATAATGGCAGGTCTTTAACTGAAACAAAGTACTTTAGTCAAGTATTTTGCTTGTTAAAGTGCCTGGCATCATAATTTTCTTTGAATTGCCAGGATGTTTAAAATTAGATTCTGGAGGATTTTACTTAAAAATGGAAAAATAAAATATTAGTGGAACTTAAATATGCGTAACTTAAAGGATCTTTATCCTTTATAAAAGAATTTAAAAAATCTTTTCTTGAAAGTCACTGACATTTTTTTCAATGTCAGTGACTTAAAATGACTATTTTAATGTTTTTAACACAGTTTTACCAGAGGTGCTAATTAATTTGGAAACACATTATCACAGCGCTTAGCATTTCTCTTGTTCCTGCTCAGTGCGCAGCCATGCTTGTGCCCTGGATCAATTTGGAAAACCTGGAAGCTGCTCCGACATTTGTCTGCTGAGCAACAGCCATAAGACGCGTACCTGCCGCTGCCGCTCTGGATTCAGCCTCGGCAGTGATGGCAAGTCCTGCAAGAGTGAGCATCCTTTTCATCTTTCTTTGGAAAATTGCATAAAATTTGTTCAAGCTTTTCAGTTTCTTCCTAATTACTGCTTTTCCCTCTGCAGAACCAGAGCACGAGTTGTTCTTGGTGTACGGTAAGGGTCGCCCTGGAATCATCCGGGGCATGGACATGAACGCCAAGGTGCCTGATGAGTACATGATTCCCATCGAGAACCTGATGAATCCCCGAGCTCTGGACTTCCACGCCGCCAGTGAATTCATCTACTTTGCAGACGCCACCAGCTACATTATTGGCCGACAGAAGATTGACGGCACAGAGAGAGACACCATTCTAAAGGATGGTAACACTCTACAATTTTACCTTCTCAAAGGATTCAGAAGCTATTTCTGAATGACTTTTAAATTCTTCTGATATGCATCCTTGGTTTGTCCTTACATGTCTCAATTAATTCTATCACTTTTCTTGCTTACCTCAGGTATTCACACAGTAGAGGGGATAGCAGTCGACTGGATAGGAGGAAATCTCTACTGGACCGATGATGGACCTAAGAAGACTATCAGTGTTGCCAGGTTGGAGAAGGCTTCACAAACTCGCAGGACTCTCATTGAGGGAAAAATGAGCCATCCCCGGGCTATTGTTGTGGACCCACAGCACGGGTAAGACCATCAGGGGCTTCTTAGTTCTCATAAAAGGTGGAGATGTTATTTATGGATGCATGAGCAACATGTTGTTCACAATCTCAGACACATGCAGATATTAATCAGTGTGTTTGTGTGTAGCAGGCATCCTGTGTTCAGCTGATCTCTGTACAACTCTTTTTTTTTAGTTGTAAGATTCTCTATCAAAGATTGTCACGTGTCAAAGCGATGCAAGAAACATTTCCTAGCTCACTTGAAATGTGTTTCCTCCTCACCAGGTGGATGTACTGGACTGACTGGGAGGAGGACCCCACAGAAAGCAACAGAGGGAAAATTAAGAAAGCTTGGATGGACGGTTCACATCACCAAGTCTTCCTGACCAGCAAGACAGTGTTGTGGCCCAATGGCCTGAGTCTGGACATTCCTCAGGGCGTCCTGTACTGGGTGGATGCTTACTATGACAGAATCGAGATGGTTTTCCTTAACACCACAGAGAGAAAGGTTTGGGAATGTTCTCATAATAAGCCGTGTTTACCGTGTCGTGGTATTATCAACGACAACAATAAATGATGGCTATCTAAAATAATTAGAAACATGCGAAACTTTTAAACCACTCATAACATCTATAGGGTTGTTTCTCAATATTGTGATGACAGCCAATTACAAGTATTTCAAATGTTCCAGACTCTTTTCTTCCTTTTCGTTTATGGAAATGTCCCCTGCACTCTTTCTGATCATCAGGATCTCAGGCACTAAAGTAAACAGCCATTGTGGCCAAACAGGATATTGTACTTTTTACTGCCTTGCATGCAAAATTTGCATATCAATTATACACAATTGTTGCTTCCAGGCGTTCTGTTGTGGTTGTGGTATTGCAGACATGAATATTAAGGTGATGATTTGTAGTGAAATGCTCTTTAAACTTTGTTTGTGAGAGGCAAGCCTTTCTTGAAATCCTTTAAATTTCTCTCATGCAATTGTTCTTCAGCCTCTTCGAGAGGCTTCGGGTGTTTTATGACTTCATTTTTTACTTATTTTTGAGTCGCTTTTACTAGTACAAGCGTACTTCATAAAGTTGCCTGTCCGTGCTTATTTTTGTCTTAATTTGAAGAAGTGATTCGCCTCTCTGATTTAACAGGTCGTCTATGAGGGCCAGGAGCTTAACCATGCATTTGGCTTGTGCCATCATGGAAAGTTTTTGTTTTGGAACGAGTACCGTGGCGGAAGCATCTACAAGCTGGACCAGGAAACCAAAACCGTCACTTTGCTTCGCAACGAGAGGCCTCCTATTTTTGAGATCAGAGTGTACGACGCTCATCTGCAGCAGGGTACGTCACGCTTTCAAACTTTAATTTGAGCTTGTTTAAATGACGCGGTAACAATTTTCTTGCTCCCGCTTTTTTTTATTTTTTATCTGTTTGGCTTTTCTGTCCATGCAGGCACCAATAAATGCAGAATAAACAACGGCGGCTGCAGCAGTCTGTGCCTCGCCATTCCTTACGGCAGGTCCTGCGGCTGCGCCGACGATCAAATCCTTGACGTCGACAACGTCACCTGCAAAGGTACTTGGCTTCTTCCCTGGACAATGAATTTTTCTTAGGGCTGGCTTGCTTGTTGCAGCTGTGGAAAATGTATTAATCAGCAGGAGTTGAGGTTAGGAATTCCTGGCTGCTTTTTTGGTTTGCAAGTTCGACTTTTCCAAGTATTTTTCTGAAAATATTACACACATTCACCACAGTCAGGCACATGTACTTCCTCTACAAAGTGTCTCAAAGATCAAATTAATACATATCAATGACTTTTTTTTTGTAATGTAATTAAGAATAACTACAGTTTAACTACATAACATGTAAAAGGAATAGTTTTTCCAACACAAAAAAAACTAGTTGGTGCACCCTTGGCTTTAAAGAAACACATACAAGGGATAATATCTTGGAAATGTTTAAAATTGGTCTTAAATTTCAGCGATAAAAAGTCTTTGTTTAGTTTTAGTGCTCACTTCATGTCTTTGTGAATTATCTGTGTCCTGCTTCCACCCTGATCTCATCTCCAGCCAACCCCTCCTACATTCCCCCGCCCCAGTGCCAGCCGGGAGAGTTCGCCTGCAAGAACAACCGCTGCATCCAAGAGCGCTGGAAATGCGACGGGGACAACGATTGTCTGGACAACAGCGACGAGGCCCCTGACCTCTGCCGTAAGCGCCTGGCACCGCATCATTGTCATGGATACAAAGCAACACACGAATAAACAGAATTATGTTTAATGGCTCCAGCTAACACAAACTGACAGAGCACGTAACAAAGTTTCCAGGATTTGTCTCTTTCCGTGCAGGGTGACGTGTTTTTTTTTGTTTTTTTGTTTTTGTTTTCAAGGCGCCAACTTTTGTCCTCATTAGTTGAGTCCAACAAGAAAGAGCTCATAATTATCTTGGATCTTTTCCTTCCTATCTGTTTAAGAACAGGGTTCAGTCTGGGATAGTGTGGGGAAAAAAAACTGATTGATTTGACTTCAGGTCTGCAGAAGTTAGGAAAAAGAAAAGGGTTTGGAGAAGTAATTGCCTTTCCAGATTTTATTCCCTTTCCATTGTCTGAATGTTCTGTCCTTCCTTTTTTTTGTAATTTCTTTCTTGCTTTTATTCTTGCTGACATCACACCACCTTTCTTTCCTTTCATCATTCATACCTTCCTTTCTTGTCATCCTTCATACCTTTCTCTTTTTTATCCCTTTCCGCCCTTTCCTTGTGTGCTTTATTTGCTTGTTTTCTTCCTTGTTCTTTACTTATTATCCATCTTTTACTCATTTTGGCTTGTCCTGCCTTATTACTTTGATTTCTTGCTCTTTTTCTCCCTTCCTTTCCTTCTGTTCCTTCTTAATTGTTTTCTCTCCTGTGTCATATTTCTTTCTTCTCTGCATACTTTTTTCTTCTTTGTCTGTCCTTCCATGTGTCTTCTCCCTCCTTTGTGTGATTCCTTCAAAGCATCCTTATTTTCTTAATTTTTTTCTCTTCCCTTCTTTCCTTTCACATACTCTTTAAATAAAGCCTTTGTACTGTAAATTAATGCAATTTTTAGTATTTTATGGACTAAACAGTATATAGCCAATGATTAATGCTATATGCCTGAAAATAAATTGCGTTGCTCAAAGAGAATTTAAAGTTTTCTCTTGTGTGTTTATTCCTCCAGACCAACACACTTGCCCTGCAGACAGATTCAAATGCCAGAACAACCGCTGCATCCCGCTGCGGTGGCTTTGCGATGGCGACAATGACTGTGGCAATGATGAAGACGAATCCAACACCACCTGCTCTGGTACTTACAAGATGCACATACGTACAGTCTTGTTTCTATTCAAAATATTCATTTGTTTATTTAGAAGATGTCCAGAAACTTATGGTATTACCTTTTTACTTTATTTTTATATACCGGTATTTCGTTGCCTTGGAAAATGCTCAAAAAAGGGTATGACCTGATGCGATGTTTCAACTACTTTGCCTATTTTTTTTTTGCTACTTAGACTACCCACAGTTGCAAGAAAACATAACACAGTTACTCAAGCTTTCCTCTAGAGAAATGGCAAAGAACCGATTTTTCAATCCTCAACTGTTCATCAGTATTTTTTATAGTGGAGTTACTGCTATGGATTAAACAACAGTACATAGTTGAATATATTTTTCAATTTGTATTTTGTATGAAATTTTTAACTGGATTAAAAATTTTACCCTTAAAAAAAATACATGTCCCATCTTTTTCTGCAAAAGAAAAATAATTGTTGCTTCAAATATTATCCATGACAATATTCTATCAGCATAAACCATGTCAAATCCCACCCATGTTGGTGAGCCAGATTTACATACATACAGCGCATGTGAGTACATCTCAGTTAATTAGAGTATTGTTAAAAAGTTCAAAAGGTGAAGTTGTTTTTTCTTTTTACACTGTGTTCCAAATTATTATGCAAATTGGATTTAAGTGTCATGAAGATAAATTTTTTTGTTGTGCTATTAAATTTATAGATGGTATTGTGTGTCAGGGCTCTTTGAGTCACTGTAATTAATTTCAGAGAGCTGGGTTTATTAATTTGTCTGGTGAGCTCAATTAAAGGAAATCTACTTAAGAAGGATGTTCCACATTATTAAGCAGGCCACAGGTTTCAAGCAATATGGGAAAGAGAAAGGATCTCTCTGCTGACAAAAATCATCAGATGGTGTAGTGCCGTATGACAAGGTATGAAAACATTAGATATTTAATGAAAACTGAAGCATTATCTTCGTACTGTGAAGAGATTTGTTGCTGATTCAGAACAAAGATGGGTTTGTACAGATAAAGGCATAATGAGGAAAGTTTCTGTTAGACAAATTCATTGAATTAAGAGAGCAGCTGTTAAAATGCCCTTACAAAGCAGCAAACAGTTATTTGAAGTTGCTGGTGCCTCTGGAACCTCAAGGTGGAGGATCATCCACAGGCTTGCGGTGTAAACCTACTATTGGGCCCCTAACCAGAGCTCACAAGCAGAAACGGTTGCAGTGGGCCCAGCCTTACATGAAGATAAATTTTCTAACAGACTTGTTCACTGATGACTGCTGTCATTGCTTGAAATATTGCATTAGACCATCATGGGAAAGACGTAAGACATTAAAGTTGTCCAGAAGACCGTCACTGACAGTGCAGTAAAAGAGAGTCTGTGGTAATTTTTTATTCATTTATTTTTTTCTTGCCAGCTCGTACTTGCCCACCAAACCAGTTCCTCTGTACCAGTTCGCGCTGCATCCCCTCCTCCTGGACATGTGACCTGGACGATGACTGTGGAGATCGTTCAGATGAGCCAATTTCCTGTGGTGAGTTCTTGCTGCAAATTTTATTCTTTTTTTTTTTTTGCTTGACCGTTTAACGTTTTATAACACGGGATGCATTTTCTCTCTTCTCTGTATCTTCCTCACAGCCTACCCAACGTGCTTCCCTCTCACCCAGTTTACCTGCGCTAACGGCCGCTGCATAAATATCAACTGGCGCTGTGATAATGGTGAAGAGCTTTGTCCTCCAACTCCCATAAAGCTTGAAAATGGCACTACGAGCAAAACAAAAAACAAAAATAAACTCCCCTGTGCCTGATTTTTCTGCAGACAATGACTGTGGGGATAACAGCGATGAAGCTGGCTGCAGCCACTCTTGCTCCAGTGTGCAGTTTAAATGCAACAGCGGCCGCTGCATTCCAGAGTACTGGACCTGTGATGGCGACAACGACTGCGGAGACTACAGTGACGAGACTCATGCCAACTGCACCGTCCGGGGTAAGGAGTTGTACTGGTCTAACACACTCCAAAAAGCTTTATCTTTTCATCGTCTCCACTCCTTAAAAGTGTTTGCTGTTAAACGGGATGTTTGGCCCATACCTGATTAAACCTCTAATCTCATGGTGCTTGTTTACTCATTGCTTTGTGCTTCAAAGATGAGATCTTTGTCCTCCCTTTGCTCTTTCCTGTGTTCGTCATGCTTCTCCCAGCTTGCAGTCTTCTACTTATTATCCACCAAAAGAACCGTCTTGTTGCTCTGTTCAGGATGTGATAAACCTTTGCGGTTAAACAACAGTTAAACTCTTTCATGGTCCCCTGCAGACTTCACAGATGTTATGACTACCGCAGAGATAGGACTTGCGTGTTTACAGCTTGGTGGCTGCGCAGCTTCAGTTTAACAGAGTGAGGTGGCAACGCAGCATTGATGCTCTCTTCCCTCTGCTGTCGGTGCGCCCACAAACATGAGCTTCTGTGCGCTGCGCTGTGCGTACTGTTTGATCCATGCAGCGAAGCGGCTCGCTGCTGTCAAGTCCCAGCATGCAGAGATGAGGCTCAGCAAGACCTGCTGCTCTAATGTGCAATCTGTGCTCTGCTCTGTGTGTGTCTGCAGGATTTTGTTGCCTATTAGAAAATGATAAAGGCAATAATAAGGCTGCTTCCTTCTGTACATTGTTGTTCTTCACAGTTTTAGTTTTCTTTCTTAGTTTATATGGGATGGTCACTAAAGGTGATTGGTCAATGTGCCTTTTCTCTTGTGCTTCTTGTCTTCTTTTGCACTTAGCAGCAAGGTGTGCTGATTGATTTGGCTTAGTGAGAGGCTGTATTGAGTCGAAAGACGAAATGATAAAGGGGTGTGTGTTAGATTTTTTCCCTAAAAGTTATTTAACTGAACTTTTAAAAATACAAGGAAGTTCATTGTTTTGAAGTAGAAGGAAAAGGGTCATATATTTTGACTCAACTCCATTTACGACAATACAAGTCCATACTATTCTGTGCAACTGATTTTCTTCAAAAGTCACGTGTTTAGTTGTTGAGGAGCTTAAAGCAGAGTGATTTTGGTGAACAATTTCCCATTTAATTGTTCGGTCACTATTCAGTTCATCGTGTGAAAAAATAGAGTGTGGTCCACTGCAAACCTTCCAAGACATGGACGTCTACCTAAAGTGACAGGCTGAGCAGGGAGAAGCCAGGGTTAACTCTGGACTGCAGAGATCTACATGCGTTGACAGAAGAACTATTTGTAACACACTCCAGCTGTCTGAGTTTTATGATAGAGTGGACAGAAAGTAGACATTGTTAAAAATAAACAAATAAAAATCAGAAGACGACCTGTTGGAAACTTGCCCCATGCGAGAAGCCAATTTTTAATCTCCGTTCAAAACTCTATGTTTGGTTGAAAATGAACATAACTCATTATGGTTTTGTGCCACTGCTCATCGTTTCCACTAGTCTGTTACTGGTTTGTGCTAACAGAGAGCTCAATGTTTTTAATTCTTTGACGGATTTCACTTATTTTTCTCTAAATGAAACACGTTGAAGTTCATGGTTTTACTGTGGCAAATTGTGAAATAATATAGAATTTATATCAGTGCTGTTCATGACGGCATTTATTTTCAGTGGCAGACCTCTGCTGTGTTCGTAAACACATGGGAAAATTAAATGTGATTAGTTACTTCTTTCCTCCAGAGCCCCGCCCTGCTGGCGGCTGCCATGCTGACGAGTTCCAGTGTCGGATGGATGGGCTGTGCATTCCCATGCGCTGGCGCTGCGATGGTGACACCGACTGCATGGACCTCAGCGACGAGAACAATTGTGATGGTTGGAATCACACGTGCGACACAGCGGTGAAGTTCAGCTGCAGGGACTCTGGTGAGGATCTGCTAAGATGAAAGCAGTCGTGATGATCCTTTAAAACTGCCAAATATTGAATAAATACTTTATTCATACCAGTAGGAAAAAAAGTACACTTTTTTTTATAACAGACAAAAACACATCAAAAGCATAATTTTAAAATCTGAGACTTTGGAAAAAACTGTTCTTGTGTGACATTATGAAACTATTGCATTACCCGTCTTGAAGAGGCCCGTCTACATTGAAAACTGAGACTCATCTTGTTTTCTGGCTTCATCAGCTCGCTGCATCAGCAAAGCCTGGGTGTGTGACGGGGACAGCGACTGCGAGGACAACTCGGACGAGGACAACTGTGAGGCGTTGGTGTGCAAGTTGTCTCACCACATGTGCGCCACCAATGACTCCATCTGCCTGCCCGCCGAGAAGCTGTGTGACGGCACCGACGACTGTCCAGATGGCTCTGATGAGAAGCTTTGCGGTAAACAAGAAGCTGAATATTTTTACTGCTTCACATGTGAAACCAAAAAAATGAGTACAGGTTTCCATCTTTGAACGCCAAGTAACTCTTGTCTCTGTTTCCTGCAGACTTGTGCTCTGTGGATAATGGTGGCTGCAGTCACAACTGCAGCATTATTCCCGGGGAGGGCTTCATGTGCTCCTGTCCCCTGGGTATGGAGCTGGGAGCCGACAACAAGACCTGCCAGATCCAGAGCTTTTGTGCCAAACACTTAAAATGTAGCCAGAAGTGTCAACAGGAGAAATCTAGAGTCAAGTGTTCCTGCTACGACGGCTGGGAGCTGGAGACAGACATGGAGAGCTGCAAAAGTACTGGTGAGGAAAAATCCATATTCATCTGGTGATGAAACTAGGTTTACTTAAAGCCATATGTTGTAATCTAACTGTTTCTTCTATTCTTTCTACGAGAAGGGTTGCTGTATTTTCAAGGTTTCTCAAAGACTTACTTTTCTGCAACACAAACTCTACTTTTTTCAGATCACTTCAAACCTTTCATCATCTTCTCCAATCGGCATGAGATCAGAAGGATCGACCTTCACAAGGGAGAGTTCAGCGTGCTCGTACCCGGCCTCAGGAACACAATTGCTTTGGACTTCCACCTCAACCAGAGCACCTTGTACTGGACCGACGTTGTGGAGGACAAGATCTATCGTGGGAAGCTGTCTGAAAATGGAGGTGGGCCAGCTAGTTACATTACTCATCCATCCATAGTTTTTTTTACTTTGGTCAGTTATGCTTCCTTGCTTTCCTGGTTTTTGCAGATTCCATATAGAAAACTATGCAAATTTGAGCATGAAATTGTTATGCTCAAACCACATTGGTTTTAATCTCCTAAAACCAATGTGCCTAAGGAGCCTGTTAAGCAGTGGTAGTCTGTGACCCTGAATAAATCCTTCAGGTCACGGCCAGGCTGTCTTACCCCAGAGCCCCAGGTCTCCCTGCCAGTCAAGTTTGTGTTCCCAGTTCAGCACTTCAGGAGACATGGAGGCTTTGTCTCTTCCCATTTGTCTCAGCGCTCGCTGTGCGTGACTGTTGCCAGCGCTCTGGCGTTGTGTAGGAGGAACAAAACTCTCCTGCTCTTTAAGTTGTCCATGAATACAAGCTTCATGAGCAGGAAACATGAAGGCCGGATCAGCTAGTGCTTCTTGTTTCACTGTCTACAAACACGTCAGAAAAAGTGCTAAGAACTGAAAGATGATGCGCAGCATTCATTAAAGCGACATAAAGTTCCTTATGCAAATATTTCCGATACTTCTTCAAATTTTGTCACATTACAGAATCGAAAGTAAAAGTCCTGTATGTGTATGTATATAAGATGATATTCTAATTTATTTGTAAAACCATTGTTTTGTAGCTCTGGTAGTACATTTAGGCCTTTGTCCTATTGGAAGGGAAAACATCCACCCTAGTTTAAGTCTTTGCAGCCTCTAATAGGGTTTTCTACAGAACTTTTCTGTTTTTAGCAGCATTTATTATCACTCAGCTTCTTCTTTATCCCAGCTGAAGAAAGCCATTCCCACACAATGATGCTGCCACCACCATGTTTCACAGTGAGGATGTTTTTATGGGAATTTACCACAATAGCTTTTTTGTTTGTTTTTTTTGCCACAAATTGAATTTTTCATGTAGATCCAATCAATTTCTACATGGCCGTCTCTAATTCCTTCTCTGATTCTTTACTCCTTTTCTAATTAATGCTCTCATTTCCCTGGATTGTCAGTGTAGGTGGATGGTCATGCATTCACATGAATCCCACTAAAACACATAAATGAGAAATTACGAAAAAGATCAAGAGGTATGAATACTTCTCCAAGTCACTGTAAAGCAGTTATGTACTAATTACTATGGGACGGTCTACTGATGGCATAATAGAGAATAATTATGATAGTGGTTAGAGAAACTTCCACATCAGACAGAACTTCCCCATGTTCCATGAAAGTAAGGAATGCTAAACACTGCAGTTTATGTTTGTTTCGATTAAATGCATTCATAGAGGAAAATAGCATCCATCCTCATTTTAAATTCTTTATTTGTCTGTACTTTTCTGTGTCTGATCAGCCCTGACCAGCTTCGAGGTGGTCATCCAGTATGGCCTAGCGACTCCAGAGGGCTTAGCCGTTGATTGGATAGCGGGAAACATTTACTGGGTGGAAAGCAATCTGGACCAGATTGAGGTGGCCAAACTGGACGGGACCATGAGAACCACACTGCTGGCTGGAGAGGTGGAGCATCCCCGGGCTATTGCTCTGGACCCACGGGACGGGTGTGTATCTACAGCAGGCTGCTCAAGTCCTGCTGTCCTAGATGATGAGTTTGGTGAGATGAATCACACACCTGAGTCAAGTGAATGACTCGTTCGCAGGTGTGTTTTTGGATAACTTCATCCAAACGTTGCGGGTAGCTCTCGAAAACTAGACGTGTGCAGCCAATATTGACACAAAATGTGGAAACAAACATGCATACCCTTATCTGTGTGCTTTTATGTAATAATAATAAGCACTTTCAACATTACAATTGAAATATCATCAATATATTTATTTCTTCAATCAATCAAATTATTTACTTCTTACAGAGCCCTCTAGGGGACATGGGAATTTTTTTTCTTTTGCGTTCCCTCGTAATAATGTACTGATCAGTTCATGCAGTATACATGAATACTGTAAACCTTTCTTACGGTGCCACCGTACTTTCTGCTTTAATACAAGGTTATCAAAGGTTTTTTCATGAATGTTAATATCTCCTTGTGAAATATCTGACGTTTCATATCTTCTTCTTTACTATAGAAAGGCACAACAAACCTATGATATAAACAAATTTTCCGTAAGTAGGAAAGAAATAAAAACACATCTAAACTATTTGGACTATTTCTGAGTTATTATCACAGGGTAATCAGTCATCTGACAGTTTTGATTGTGTCTCTATTGTGCTGGTCTGAATGGTTTAAAGGACCGTTCTCATGTTCAGTTCCATCTCAACTTTAACAGACACAAACATCTTTACATAACTGTGTGCACATCCGGAGAAACCGTCATTTTACAAATTTTCTGTTGGCAGAATTTTGTTTTGGACGGACTGGGACGCCAGCCTGCCCAGGATAGAGGCAGCGTCCATGAGCGGGGAAGGCAGACGCACCATCCACAGGGAGACGGGCAGTGGTGGCTGGCCCAACGGACTCACTGTGGACTACATGGAAAGACGCATTGTCTGGATTGATGCCAGGTAACATTTGCTCCTCAGCTTTCAGTGGCGCACTTAAGAATTTAAAGCATATGAACCAAAATCGTTTAGTCAAATGTCTTTTCGTAATATTCCTTCAGGTCGGATGCCATTTACTCGGCGATGTACGACGGTTCTGGACTGATTGAGGTGTTGCGTGGTCATGAGTATCTGTCCCACCCCTTTGCTGTCACCATGTACGGAGGAGAAGTCTACTGGACCGACTGGCGGACAAACACGCTCGCTAAAGCCAACAAATGGACCGGACACAACGTCACTGTTGTCCAGCGCACCAACACGCAGCCCTTTGACCTGCAGGTCTATCACCCGTCCAGACAGCCTCTGGGTATGTTTTCACATCAAACACGTCCAGTGCCTCGTAAAAAATATTCATGCGCCTTAAGCTTTACTGGATTTTGTCACGTTTCATCTACAAACTTGAAAGTATTTTTGGGTAACTCACGTAATGGACATTGATTAACTGTAAAATGGATTAAGCACATTTTGTAAATATCTGAGAAGTGTGGTGTGCATTTGTATTCAGTTGCCCTAACTGAAGACTTTGTGGGATAAATTTTCACTTACAGAGGAAAGGTTTTGCTGCTCGTGACTTTTTTTTTTTTTTTTTTAAGTATTACCACAGATTTTCAATTGGATTTTTTGTCTGTTCTTTGACTGGACCGTTCTAACAAATTACTATGCTTTTTTTTTTTATCCAGCTCTGAAGTCTTTTCTAGCCTTTGAAACGTTCGGTTACATGATCGGCTTGTATTTATCTCCACCTTAATGCTATCAAATATTTCCCACAGCTTGATGCTGCCAATACCATGCTTGCCCATGGTGTAGTGGTGTTCCAGTTGATCACATTGATGGGGATTTATGGAGAAAACGACTGATAGATGACCCATCTAAAAAAGACATTCAAATTTGTGGTTGTTATAACACTTCCATTGTATATTTTAGATCTAAAGATAGAAATTCTAAGAAAAGGAAGCTACATCCCAACGTTACCCTGCTGAACACATCGGTCGAGCTTTAATTTAAAGGAGAACGTGATGAACTCACAGTCCATTGCTCAACATGTTATTCATGGCTCCTGTTCCCCAAAAGACAGCTGACCTTTTTGTTCCGTGAGTCATGGTTTTCTCACACAGGCTCACTTTGGATAACCTGCTGCTGCCTGGTTGGGTAAAAAGACACCTTATTGTTCATCATTCCCCCAAATACATGGTTGAAAACAAAACCTCGCTCCTGCAGCAGAAATGTCGCAGATTGATCTGAAAGCTGGGCAGGTTTGGTGAGATAACAAGAGACTTGTCACAGCTGTTTGACTAAGTCCTGTCACATCAAATTGTCGATTTGATATTCAGTTGTAAACAGCTTAGAGACCCCTCATGTTTATGCGTGTGTGTGACATTATCCTTGCATTGATGACAAAGGAAAACAGATGTTAATAGAGCTGTAACCACTCCTCGTGGGAATCATTAGTGTTTCCTTTCAACCTCCTTGAGGGCGTTTAGGTTAAAAAGAAAGATTTCAACACTGGGAAAATCTGCAATGATTGATTTAAATATCCTATGACATGGGGATTTTTTTTGAAACTGCAGTGCATAAAGATGCATTTACTTCTGTTTTTACCAGCATGTTCCATCATTCTTTTTTTCCTCTATTGACATTTTTGTTCCATTTCGTGAAACATTAAGATGTGCGTTTCTTTTTTTCCCTTCCTTTCAGCTCCAAACCCATGTGCCACAAGTGACGGGAAAGGCCCGTGCTCCCACCTGTGTCTTATCAACTTTAACCAGACCTTCTCCTGCGCCTGCCCCCACCTCATGAAGCTGCAGGCCGACAATTGCACCTGCAAAGGCAAGAATAGAAACTGTCGCCTGTAAAAACCGCCTTGTGGTTTTTGTCATGCATTAAACACCACACTGGTTTCCACAGCCATTCCCAGTGCAGGCTATGATGAAGGAGGGCGATAGATTGTTGTACTTTATGAGCTACACACTCATTCACTTGTTCAGGAATGGGCGAGATAGAAAACAGTTCCTAATATCATGACAATCCTGCATTAGGTGCGCGATCACAGTAGTGGGAAAGAAACAGAAGAGAGAGTATTAAGTAAGATAATCAGTGTTGTTCATAAACAACCAGGGAATACATCAGTTAAAACTCAAGTTTTTTCTCATTGTTTGTGGTTTTCTAGTTGTTAAAGTGACTATATCAATTCAGAGTTGTTTGCACCTATTTGAAATTCAACATACAATGTTCAATGTTCAGTAAAGAAAAACTACAAATATATATTGCCTTGCTAACTTATTTTCCACTCCTAGTTACAAATATGCAAAAAGAAATACTTACCTCTTTCTTATTTATTTCTAAATAATTAATTTTTATTATTTTGACTTGAGTGGCTGTGGAACAAACACATGGACACATATTGATGTCTGTAAGCATTTTTTTATTTTTGCTCTAGAAATTGACATCTCTGTATGCGTTTGTTTCCAGAGTCGCGCAAGTTCCTGCTTTATGCACGACAGATCGAGATCCGAGGTGTGGACATCGATAACCCTTACTACAACTACATCATCTCCTTTACCGTGCCGGACATAGACAACGTGACTGTGGTGGATTATGATGCTGTGGAGCACCGCATCTACTGGTCAGACGTGCGAACTCAGACCATCAAAAGAGCCTTCATCAACGGGACAGGAGTGGAAACGGTTGTGTCTGCTGGTAGGAGCAATCCCAGGGATAAATGTTGCAACAATGTTAAATCGACAGTGTGCTGTACATCCTGGAAGTCTAATTTACCTTTTTTTGTTGTTGTCAAAATTCTCAAGACCTTCCTAATGCCCACGGCCTGGCAGTAGACTGGGTGTCCAGGAACCTCTTCTGGACCAGCTATGATGCCAATAAGAAGCAGATCAATGTGGCGAGACTGGATGGGTCTTTTAAGAACGCCGTCATCCAGGGGTTGGATAAACCTCACTGTCTGGTGGTTCATCCGCTATTCGGGTGAGTGCTTTCTCTAATTACATACAGTCTGATGCTCTCAGTCACTTTATAAAGGTTCTTCCTTATTTAATAAAATTTCAATGAGGTCTTCTCTGACTTAATTTCAAACATTAGATTTTTTCTGTCTCTTACTTTGTAACTTGTAATTTGTTTTCAATTAATTATATTTTCATATATTTTGCAAATACATTAATGCAGTCATTTTTATGCCCTCTCTCAGGAAGCTGTACTGGACTGATGGCGACAACATTAGCATGTCAAACATGGATGGAAGCAACCACACCCTGCTATTTACCAATCAGAAAGGCCCTGTTGGTGAGCAGATGTTTAACTCGCTCTCAAATATACAGCTACTGTAAAATAAAACAGAATATGTGTTTATGTCTCCATTGCTTATACTCAGATTAGCTATATGACTAGAGATGCACTGATAAGTTTTAACTTGTCATAACCATTTTAGGTGATTCCAATTTTTTTGTTAGAATCATGAAAAAAAGATATTAGAACATTGAAAATATATATTTTTTTGCTCTTCCTGCTATAACCAGACATGATTATTTATTTTAGGAGCAGACATGATGTCACCCTACATGAGTGTCAGAACTGTCTTAGTAAAACAGGGTTTATAATTTCAGAGTAAAGCAAAACAGTTACGCAGTTGACATATTAAACTCCTGTGGAATTAGCCAATGTGGATTGCGCTACTAAAACAGCAGACTCACTCTGTGCATTCCCAGGATCAGACGAGTACGAACTTTTTATCACAAAAAGAAAACACTTGTGGACTACAAAAATGAAAAAAAAAAGGAAAAAAAAGATCTTTATATAAGAAATCATGATTTTATATTTTTTGGGGGGGCATAAACAATGTGAGTAGAAAGGAGCAAAGTAGAAAACAAATCTGTAAATTATTGGAGAAATGTCTTTCTTAAAATAATGACATATGCTTTCTTAAATTACTTGGGTGGATAATTTATTGTATGGTGTCTTTAAGTTTGCTTTTGAGTGAACTGGATTTTTGACTGTACTCTGCTATGAAATTAAAAGGAAAGTGTCTCAATATGAAAATGTAATTTTCTTTTAAATATTTTCTTACTACAATTATGACTACTTGTGTGTGTTTCCTCTTCATTTAAATACCTCACTGAGTGTTATTCCTTCAGTAACGGCATCCGACCTGAAGATTTCTTTTGGTACTATGACTCCATCTGTTATTGTGACAGATATTTATGGATTGCGATACAATATTTCTTTTTGCCAAGGACTTTCCATTGACTATGAGACGAAGCAGCTCTACTGGATCAGCTCAGGTAACAGCACTATTAACCGGTGCAAATTGGACGGATCTAAACTGGAGATACTGGAAGGTGTCAAAGGCAAACTTACCAAGGCTACTGCTCTGGCTATCATGGGTAAGATGAAAAACCTATAACAAGCAGTGTGTTATTTATTCTTTTTTTTGTTTGTTTGTTTTTGGGGGGTTTTACAGTTGGTAATCCTCTACTTTGACAATTGAATAATCTAGAACAATTTGTATGAATGTTGATGTCTGTAGGAGACAAGCTGTGGTGGGCAGACCATGGAACAGACCAGATAGGAACATGTGACAAGAAGGACGGTGGAAACTGGAAGGTTTTGCGTAACAACACTTCCCCTATAATGCACATGAGGATCTATGACGAGGATGTGCAGAAAGGTAGTAATATTTGACCAAGGTTGGAATATGAAGTGGTTAAATAAGTGAAAAGAGTAACTCCTTCTCACTTGGTCTGATTTTCCTTTAGCGGGAATCAACCTGTGCAGCAACAATAATGGCGACTGCTCACAGTTGTGTCTGCCCACTTCCCCGACAACAAGGTCCTGCATGTGCACGGCTGGATACAGCCTCAAAACTGGGCAGCAGTCCTGTGAGGGTAGGAAACTCATCCACAAACACAGAGTCTTAAAGGTTTTTGGTTCTTTCAAAGAATACTCACAACATACATTGTGCTCACTTTATTTATTTATTTTTTTTACAGGTATGGGATCTTTCCTGCTTTATTCGGTTCATGAGGGAATTAGGGGTATTCCCCTCGACCCGGCAGACAAATCTGACGCCTTGGTGCCCGTGTCTGGCACTTCTCTGGCTGTGGGCATCGACTTCCACGCTGGTGAGAAGCACTTAAAGACGTAAGTAAATAGGCTGGTTTCAGGGTGACATTTGAAAGCTGTAATTATCTCCTGTGCAGAGAATGACACCATCTACTGGGTGGACATGGGACTGAGCACCATCAGCAGAGCAAAGAGGGATCAGACGTGGAGAGAGGATGTGGTGACCAATGGCATCGGCAGAGTGGAGGGGATCACTGTTGACTGGATAGCAGGTTTGGCTTCTAAACTATTTAGATTCTATTTTATTTATCTTATTTCATTTATTTATTTTTTTATATTTAAGTATTTTAAATGCAGACATAAACTGATTTGCATAAATTTGCGGTTATAGGAAACATTTACTGGACTGACCAGGGCTTTGATGTGATCGAAGTAGCCAGACTGAACGGCTCGTTCCGCTATGTGGTCATCTCCCAGGGTCTGGACAAACCCAGAGCTATAACTGTCCACCCAGTGAAAGGGTCAGCCTCTTTATCCACTCTTTACTCTTACGTCGCAGCGTTACCTTAAGGAAAAGAAACCAGCACGTCTTTATTTCTAAATTACATCCAAACGGCCTCCTGCGTGTTTGTGTGCAGGTATTTGTTCTGGACAGAGTGGGGTCAGTACCCTCGTATTGAGCGCTCTCGCTTGGACGGCTCCCAGAGGCTGGTCATTGTCAACGTGAGCATCAGCTGGCCAAACGGGATTTCCATCGACTATGAGGTGTGGAATCATTACGTTTACCTTCATTCTAAAATCTTTTTTTTTTTTTTTTGTTTGATCACACCCTTTGTAAAATATATTTAATAAAGATTGCGATGCTGCTATATTGATGTTTAAAACACTTAGGATCTCTGCGTCATTCAGCAAAAAATGTTGGAGTTGCCGTGACAGAAACGTATTTATTAATTTTTTTTAAAAAATAGTCTTTTCTTTTAATAGCATAAATTAACTTGCACACTTCATTAATATGCAAAAGAATCAGTGTAATTTATGTTTAATTGTATTTTACAAAAAGCAATTCATTGATTAGTTCATTAATGTTAGATGTGATTAAGGTAACATTGAGGTTCATTTATTTTTTTTTCCCTCATTACTCACTGAGTATTTTCATAGAAATATTTTTAATATATTTAAAGTGGTCATTTTTGATCTTCAAGCAGCACTGGCTAGAATTAAAAGAATCTTAAATTTCTCTGAGGATTATATTTTCTTCCGCTTTTGCGGTGCAGGAGAGTCTGCTTTATTGGTGCGACGCTCGAACAGACAAGATCGAGCGGATAAACCTGGAGACAGGAGAGAACAGAGAGCTGGTGCTGGCCAGCAACAACATGGATATGTTTGCTGTGTCTGTATTTGAGGGATACATATATTGGAGTGACAGGTGAGCTGTTTTCTGCTCCATACTTTAAATAAACAGACAAAATCTTTGTGCTATCTCAGATTTATTATCTTTATTAATTTTTTTGTTCAGGACTCATGCCAATGGGTCCATTAAGAGAGGTAACAAAGACAATGCTACAGACGGCGTGCAGCTGAGGACAGGCATCGGTGTACAACTGAAGGACATCAAGGTTTTTAACAGAGCTAGGCAGCAAGGTAAAAATAGCCTAACGTCACATGTTTAAAAAGAATCCTTAACAATAATTTTCTGTTTAATACCTGTATGCACCCCCCCATTTCTGCAGGCACGAACGTCTGCAAAGAAAAAAACGGTGGCTGTGAACAGCTGTGTCTTTACCGTGGCAACGGGGAGCGGACCTGTGCCTGCGCCCACGGCATGCTGGCCGAGGACAGACGTAGCTGCCGCGACTATGACGGATACCTGCTGTACTCGGAGCGCACCATCTTGAAAAGCATACACCTGTCGGACGAGACGAACCTCAACGCGCCGATAAAACCGTTCGAGGACCCGGAGCACATGAAGAACGTCATCGCCCTCAGCTTCGACTACCACGGCGGCGGAGGGAAGGGAGCCAACCGCGTCTTCTTCAGCGACATTCACTTCGGCAACATCCAGCAGATCAACGACGATGGCTCCGATCGCAAGATAGTGGTGGACAGTAAGTTTTGAGTTGTCAGAAATGCAACGCTTGTTTCCTCTTCGATTCCAACTGTCACGAGTTCACACTTTGTAAGCCAATATAATGTTGAGCTTGTTAGATGGAGTCTGACTGCAGTAGATTCCCCTAACTGACTCAGATTAAATGTAAATGTAAATTTATCACAAGCGTTATTCCTGATTGATATTAATTATTGATAATTTTACCCTGCAGCCATACTTCTATTTCTTACAGCAAGATAAACCCAGGATTATCTTGATTATCTTCAACCTGTGTCCTTGCTCACCCATGTTTTCCATAGCTCAAATTGATTTAAGTTTATTATTTAGCTGTTTTCTAATAACCCTTTCCTAAATTATGACCATCAAAACCCATCTGCTTTACTGAATTGTTGCTTTTTCTTGTCTTTGAAGAGAGGCAAAGAGAAATGGACTTCTGTGTTATGACATATTCATATATCAGCAAGACAGAGCTAGACTTTACTAATTAAAATTTTATAACCACATCCTGATCAACTTAAAAACAGTAAAACATAAGTAAAAAATAATCATGAGGTGCATTTATGCTTTAGAGGGTCTAAAAAAAACAAACTAAGAAAGGGGTTACAAATAAGTATGGCATCTGTGATTTTTGTTAAACAATTGCTGCTCCAAACTATATAAATACGTATATTCTCAAATTAAATATTTGTTGTGCTACTGCAAAACAAGTCATTTGTTTTAAGACTTTTTAAACATCTCTACTATGGATTCCTATAAGCGGATTGTAGATTTCTTCCAGAGTTAAGTTGCATTGAGCAATAGTGTTTTTATTTTAGGTGGAAAAAAAGCAAAAGTCAGTTTTGAGATGTGTCAGAGGTAGTTTGATGCTCAAATGGCCGCACCGTGTGCCTGCTCATCAAACGTGGACAACTTATGAGGCAGCTTCTGCACCTCGTCCAGCTTTCTCTTCCCAGTTCCACTAAGTCTCGTCTAAACTTCTGAGACATAAAGCCGTACAGCACAGGGTTGACCACAGCTACTGAGGAAGACAAGAGTCTGGCCAGGAGGGCAAAGGTGTTGAAGCCAGGAGAGCTGGCCAGAGTTCCTCTGATGATGGAGAACATGAGGATGTAGGAGGGCAGCCACAGCAGGGTGAAGACCACCACCAGGAGAGCCGAGGTGTGAGTGACCTGCCTTTGGTAGCGTTCGAGCTGCGGAGCGTGGCCTATCCGCTGCGCGTGCCGAAGAAAGCAGTAAATCTTGCCGTACATCACTACAATTATGCTTAAAGGCAGTGCAAAGCCAAAGACAAACAGAGCGATGCTGTAGACCAGTCGGCAGAAGTCGGACAGGAAGGCGAAGCAGTACACCGTGTTGGAAAATGTAACTGTGCGGAAGGCAAACTGCGGCGCTGCCAGAGCGGAGGCTGGGATCCAGAGCAGGGCAACTGTCACTTTGAGTCGCCTGTTCATCCTTGCGCGGTAGGTCCAGGTGGGGTGCACCACTACCAGGTAGCGTGTGACTGCTAGAGCCGCCAGGGTGAACACGGAGGCCGTCGAACAGGCCACTCCCATGAAGCTGATTGCTTTGCAGAGGAAGCTGCCAAATGGCCAGAAGCCCACGGTGATGGCGGAGGTATGGAAGGGCTGGCAGAGTAGCAGCAACAGATCAGCAGCACAGAGAGCCAGTAGCAGGGTATCCGTACCATGAGGAGGTTGACTTTCTTTCTTCCTTCTGCCTGTAAGAATAATCATCACCAGAGTTTGACCGATAAGTCCAGTCAGCAGGATCAGTCCATCCAGGAAGGGCACCAAAGTTTTAATCAAAGCTCCATCGTCTTTGCTGATTTGGTTAAGGCCGCTGTTGTTCATCTCTAGCCCAGGAGTCTCCATCCAGTCCCAGTAAAAGCCCCGTAATCCAATATACTGTCAGTGTTAAGTATCCAAATGGGATGCAGCATGTGGGCAACTAATCTGTTTGATCCAATTCATGTCTATTTAAACAAACATAATTGCAGTCCACTGAGACAGCTAGCACTTTGATAATGATAGCAATTAGTTAAGCTGTTAGAATCGCACGGGTCACTCCTCCATTAACATCTATACTGTGTTCACAAAGAGGGAAAGTTTAAAGATATTTCTTGCAGTTATTCAACAGCAAAGTCTTCTTCAGCTCCACATATATAGTCAACTTTTCATCCTCAGAAAACAATGTCCTGATGACATCCAGTGAAGTCCTTTCTTCTTAAAAATAGTAAGATGTCCCCACAAAACTCTCGCCTCAGGAAAAAAATTACATTTATAAAGGCTTCTGTTTTGCAGCTTTGTTATCCCAGAAGAAGATGATTAGGTCCAAAATGAGATATCAGTGCTGCAGCTCCAAGGAACAGCACTACTTCCTCTTTGTCACTGTAAATAGATATTCCTCTTTAAAAAAAACGGTCAATGGTACTTGATGCAAAGTGCTCACCCCAGTAGGAGGCATGTTGTCCTTTATCGAATGTAGAGTCATCCAGCGGATTATTGTATGATTAATTCAAACGGAGCAAAAAGAGATAGTAGCTTTTATTATAATTAAGTGATGCTCAGGTTGTCCTCCTCCCAGGACGGCATGAAAAGCTCTGTCCTGGGTGGCAGTGTTCTTCTCAACAGGGTCTGTGTGCTGTTTGCTTTGTAACCAGGAGCTGACCTGATGTAGATAATGCGAGGGCAGAGCAGAGTGTATGATTATATAACAGTGGTCTCATCTTTCCATATCAAATTAACTTTTTATTCATTCTTTCTTGTTCAGTCCTGTTTGGAGAGTCTCATTGCTGGGTTTGAAAAATACAAATGAGATTTGTTTGTTTGTCCTTTGATTTGGCCTTTAAATTAAGAGTTTTTTTATCCTTGAAAAATTACCCACATTCACTTTGGCTTTTCATCTGAATTGTCGATAATGTTGCAATTATATACTTTTAGCCAAGAGCAAACAATGACTTCACCTTTTTATTGTGTGCTGTAAGTGGTCATAAATGCGGTTGCTAGCGTAGCAAAAAAAAAAAAGGCAACAGTTTGGATCTACTAATGCGACAGCATCATGCTCCATAATTTCCGCTTTTACAGCTCATAAGATGCATTATTATTTACTGTATGAAGTAAGTTTGTTTTTTGTTAAAGTATTAACTTGAGGTTTCTTCACAGAATGAGAAATGTTGATAAATGGTTTTTAAACTGTGGATGAGGATTCCATTCTGGTTATAAAAAAGAATGTGTGGTCTTTAAATTGGCCTGAAGATTTATAGTATCTCTGATACTTGGTGTCATACTTTTGCTATAATTTGTACTAGAGATTTAAATGGTGGTCATAAAATCTTAAAAACAGGCAGTTTGCGTTGATGTTATACACCCAGCCGTATTGGTACATGCAACAGTCAAACCTTCAGAAGTCTCTACTGGTGTTAGCTTGTGTTCCAAGTAGGCATTTTCCAAACTATTTGTTGATCCTAACATTTTTCAAATACTTGTCAAAGGTTGTCTACAATTATTGTGTTAGTGTGATTTTCAAGACAGATCTTTATTTCACATCTACTTTTTTCTTGTTTACTTCACAGATGTCGGGTCAGTTGAGGGTCTGGCGTACCACCGAGGCTGGGACACACTCTACTGGACGAGTTACACCACCTCCACCATCACTCGCCACACAGTAGACCAGAGCCGCTCCGTGGCTTATAACCGCAACACTGTCGTTACGATGTCTGGAGAAGACCACCCTAGAGCCTTTGTGCTGGATGAGTGTCAGGAGTGAGTCAGCTGTGTGAGATCTTTGCCTTAGTCACCCGTTTTCTTGTCGAGAACGTTTATTTTGTCTTGGTGAGCTGTTGATTCTATAATAGGACTTTCTGGTAGCCTGTCTTTTGCTATTTCCCACCACAGTCTCATGTTCTGGACAAACTGGAACGAGCAGTCTCCCAGCATCATGAGGGCCTCTCTTAACGGAGCCAATGTGCTGGTGATCATTGGCAGTGACATTAAAACTCCTAATGGCCTGGCCATCGATCACCGTGCTGAGAAACTCTACTTCTCCGACGCCACTCTGGACAAGATCGAACGTTGCGAATATGATGGAAGTAGCCGCTATGTAAGGCAGCTCTTTAACTTGATGTTACTTGTGGAGAAAATGATGCTGCTTTAGCAACAAAACATACTAATGTTTTTAAAACCGTCTGCATTAGGTCTTGTTGAAGAACGAACCTGTTCATCCATTCGGTCTGGCCGTGTATGGAGACTACATATTCTGGACGGACTGGGTGAGGCGAGCTGTCTTGAGGGCAGACAAGTTCACGGGAGGAGACATGAAAGTGCTGCGAGCCGACATCCCTCAGCAGCCAATGGGCATCATTGCTGTGGCTAACGATACCAACAGCTGTGGGTATCATTCACTGCATCCATTTAGTTAGCATAACTTATGAATATGTGTTTTAAGTATTTGCTTTTTCCTTAACATCTTTCCTATGGAGTTAGAAAAGAGATGGTCTAACAGTGGGTTAAAATGGATATTTATCCTTGTTGGCCAAACTACTGGTTCATACTGAAATGCCTCAAGCAAGTGCTAAAATGCTTTTACATTTTCATTGTTAAATTAAAAAAAATGTTGTATGCTCAATGATTCAAGGCCTTTTATCATAATGGAAATAGTTTGGGCTGCTTTACATCTGAAGTTTTAAATTCTTCTGGTCAGCTGTCACCACACAGGTGACAGGTATTCATTAATTATTTACTCAACTACCCTAAGCGCTGAGCCTGGAGTATGGAAAAGAAAAACAGAGATTACACATAGTTACTTGCATCAATAGCTCTATAGATGTCCATAAAAAGAACACACTCAGCAAGAAAGCTTGGTATGATGAACAGAGCACACACACAGGTAATGACAGTAATAGCTCAGTCAACAGCTTCTTTCAGGAAAGACGTGCAACTAAGCACAAAACCACTAAACCACAAATACGTTGTATGAAAAAGAAAAACAAACATTATATACACCTAACGACAGTAATAATAATGTTAATGGCTTCGTCAAAGAAAGAAGCACAGGTAGATGGAACCAAAGACTTAAGAGTACTTCTAAAGTGAACAAGCTAAACACTATATCTCTAGGCCATGAGTACTTTCTGGCAACAAAAGATCCCCTTCTTCATGAGTATGTCACTTTCGTATGTTTTGCTGGAAAGGGCATACCAAACAATATTTTACGTAAATACAATGTGGATGTTTTTGCGCAGGGAACCATTTATTAACCCTGATTGTAGGTTATACAGTGAAAGGCATGTTGCAATAAACAAACCTTCCTGTTGTCCTCAGGTGAGTACTCTCCATGTCGAACAAATAACGGAGGCTGCCAGGATTTGTGTCTGCCCACATCTGACGGACGGGTGAACTGCAGTTGCCGCGGCGATAGGCAGCTCTTCGAGGACAATACCTGCTCTTGTAAGAAGAAAGGAGCAAAACCTAAAGAAGGCCTTGAACTGTGACAAAGTGTAAGTGTTTCTGAAAACGAATGCTTTCCCCCCCCTGTCATCAGTGCTGAATATGTCATGTGGAAGTGTTGATGACTTTGAGTGCGGAAACGGCGACTGCATCAACTACAGCCTCACATGTGACGGGATGGCCCACTGCAAGGACAAGTCGGACGAAAAGCAATCTTATTGTGGTGAGTTCTGATTGAAAACAATCAGGTGGAAAATAATAAATCTTGTAGTCTTTATATATATATATATGTATATATATATATATATAAGCTATTAATTACAAGCTATTAATATAGCTTGTATTAATGTATGGTATGTAGTAAGAAAATTTACATTTGAGACTTGAAAAGAAAGTAAAACACAAATAAATGTTGGTTTGAATTTTATTCATAGCTGAAAATGAAAGCTTTTTCTCTACAGCCAATCGCATTTGTAAGAAGGGTTACCGAAGATGCCTTAATGGCCGCTGTCTTGGCCACCAGTTCTGGTGTGATGGCACAGATGACTGTGGCGACAATTCAGATGAAGTGCCCTGCAACAGTAAGTAAAGCCAGTCCACGTTAACCATAACGTGATTGACCGGCCTGTTTTATGTACTTGATCTGGAGCCTGGATTTTCTTTGCTAAATTTCCATTTTCTTTCCTTGCAGTGACTCTGTGCAAAGCAGGAGAGTTCCAGTGCAAAGACGGGAGCTGCATCTCCAACCACAGCCGCTGCGACCAGGTGGTCAACTGTGAGGATGCTAGTGATGAAATGAACTGCCGTATGTAATCCATTATTAAATTAAAAACCATAACCTCGTGTGATTTTTCAGAATTAAGAAATAATTGAAAAATATGAAGCTTAAAAAGGTTTATTTTCTCAGAACCTACCGACTGTTCGCGTTTCTTCCGGCTTGGAGTTAAAGGCGCCACCTTCCGGAGCTGTGAGAAAACAACGCTGTGTTACCTGTCCTCATGGGTGTGTGATGGCAACAATGACTGTGGGGACTTTTCTGATGAGAGAAACTGTCCAGGTGGGATGTCTTTATTTTTCTTCTGGCACTTTCAACTTCCTTCAGCGCTCCAAAAGGTCCACTTTCTTGTTTTTCTTTCCTTTTGCAGATAAGAGGAAGCTGAAATGTCCCGTTAACTTCTTTGCTTGCCCCAGTGGGCGTTGCATCCCGATGAGCTGGACCTGCGATAAGGAAAACGACTGTGAGAATGGAGCTGATGAAACACACTGCGGTCAGTCTTTGGGCAAAGTCGAGCTCATTTTTTCCTAAAAAAGCAAAGTCTCGCAGAAGAGTTAGACTGTTTTCTTTTACAACACATCTTGCTGTTCTTTCAAGATACCAAGCACACCTTCTCTTTTCCTGCAGACAAGTTTTGTTCGCCCACTCAGTTCGAATGTGGGAACCACCGTTGCATATCCAAGAACTGGGTGTGTGACGGCTCCGATGACTGCGGCGACAACTCTGACGAAGGCCAGATATGTGGTAACTAATATTACAGCTGCTTTCTGTCGCACATCCACTGGAAATATTCAACCATCTGACCTTCAACTAACTAATCCATGACTTCACAGAACATAAGTCCTGCAGCCCTGACGTTTTCCAGTGCCCGGGTTCCCATGTGTGTGTGCCCCAGCGCTGGAAGTGCGATGGAGATAATGACTGTCCCGATGGAGCCGATGAGAGCGTGAAAGCTGGATGCAGTAAGTCAGTCTGTTATGATTGCAGGAAATAGAAAGAAAAATCCTAACGTCCATTTAATAAAAGCAATTATTTCTGCTTTCAGTGTACACCAACAATACATGCGATACCAAGAATGAGTTCATGTGCCAGAACAGACAGTGCATTCCAAAGCACTTTGTATGTGACCATGACATTGATTGCTCTGATGGTTCAGATGAGTCCCCAGAATGTGGTTGGTTTTCCTTTGTATCTAAAAAAAATTATATAGGAATTTTATAAAGCCTGTACTGGTTATATTTTTGTTGAATACCTGCTTATTTTGAAGTTAAAAGTCTGTAATTTGTGGTTTTCATGTAGAATACCCACCATGTGGTCCAGAGGAGTTTCGCTGTGCCAATGGACGTTGCCTCAACCAGAAGAAGTGGGAATGTGACGGCGAGTTTGACTGTCCAGATCATTCTGATGAAGCTCCCAAAAACCCTCACTGTGTAGATTCTGGTAGGATCTCAATAAGTGTATTTATTCATACAAAAGCTAATACTCTGGCCATGCATGGGTTGGTTACTGGTGTTAAGGTACACAAAGGCTTAAAAAAAGTTTTGCCTTCAAAAATAAAACCATTACCACAATTTAAAGTCTTTGTACTGTCATGCCAGAGAACGTTTCTGAGTGACCAGAGTTCTTTTTTTTTTTTTTTTTAAGCCTGACCAGAAACACAAACACCGTAGTTTGTCCTTTGGTGAAAAATAACATTTGAGAAGTTTTAAATGTCTGCCAAGCAGCCAACCACTCAGTTTATCCATTGTATTTTTGTTATCTTAGCAGCAGTAGAAAAAATGGCTTCCGACCAAATGTAAACACCCTAATGCTGATTGGTAAAAAACAGATTACTGGTAGTCTGTAAAGCTGCATCTACAATGTTAAGCATCAGACTCTCGTATGTCCTTCTATAGCGAATTTTTGTTTATTTTACTAGCCTCCTTGGAATAATTCATTATTTGCAAACCAGTAAAAACATAGGTTCTAGTTTTTGTACCAACTTTTTGTCTGAGAAAAAACTCATGTTACTTATTACACTGACTCTGTGCATCTGTGATTTCAGAGAGGATCTGTAATGAATCTTCCTTCATGTGCCACAATAAGAAGTGTTTGAATGAAACTCTGCTGTGCGACCGGAACGATGACTGTGGCGATGGCTCTGATGAACGCAACTGCTTCATCAATGAGTGTCTAAACAGCAAGCTGAGCGGCTGCTCGCAGCTCTGTGACGACCTCAAAATCGGCTTTAAAGTAAGACATCTCACTTATTGTTGACCAGTCTGTACAGCACTTTTAGCTGCTTTTAGAATGAATAGAACTTTAAAGAACTTTAAACTTTAAAGTGCATTGATTGAAATTTCAGATTTTCACTTTTTAATGTTGGTCTGCAGGAGCTTGGCTACAAAAATTTCTCATACTTTGCACAGAGTTAGCAGAGATAATATTTGTGGTTTGTTCAAGTGGACCTGGTTATAAAAAGATCTGAAGCCCGTCTCTTCAGGTTTACAGTTACGCAAGATGAAATTTTGTTTTGGCCCTCATTCCTGAAAGGAGGGAGGCCTGTCTTGGGACAGCTTGAACTCTGTGTGAACTGTTACTTCTGTGGAGTGCAGTATGTTAGGGCAGGGCTTCTTCTACAACCAACAAACACTCTGTACCTGTTTTTACTAACCTATGTAATTTTGTTCTGTTTAGTGGTCGAGTTTGGTATCTGGATAAACATCGATATTACACTGAAACATAAAGCAGTCATTTCCTAGCACGGGACAAGGGAGTCATGCGCAACCAGAGTAAATGTGAGGGATGCTTGAATGACCTCATCCGTGACACTTTGACACATGTGCTCTGCTGTTGGTCCCTGCAGTGCAGATGCCATCCCGGCTTCCAGCTGAAACGAAATGGGAAGACGTGTGTGGATATAGACGAGTGCACGACCACCTACCCCTGTTCTCAGCACTGCCTGAACACGCACGGCAGCTTCCACTGCCTCTGCGTGGACGGCTTTGAAGTCAGCCCCAATGACCCCACCATCTGCAAGTCCACATCGGGTAAAGGCAGCCACGGGTGTGATTAATAATTCACTACTTGCACATATGTAGTTCAGTCTTGAGTGATGTTGTTTTGGATGGTACTTGTGTGTAGAAGTGGAGCCCTACCTGATTTTTGCAAATCGCTACTATCTGAGAAAGCTCAACCTGGATGGTTCCAACTACACTCTTATAAAGCAGGTGGGATGTCTGGCTCTCTGTTTGGAGAAATATTTGTGTTCTCGTTGTTGGCTTCTTATGTAAAGATAATTATTAATCCTAATTTATTGTTTTTAATCAGGGCCTTAACAATGCAGTAGCACTGGACTTTCACTATGCAGAGCAGATGATCTATTGGACAGATGTGACCACTCAGGGAAGCATGATCCGACGGATGCAAATGAACGGCACCAACATGGAGGTCAGAACTTCAGTAACGGCTAAATTTGATTTGTGACTGTTTTTCAGCTTTTGTTAGAAGTGCAAGTAAAACTTATTCTTCTACTTTTTTGACCGATCTCGTAGGTTTTGCACCGAACCTCCTTGAGTAATCCCGATGGTCTGGCAGTGGACTGGGTTGGTGGAAATCTATACTGGTGTGACAAAGGTCGTGACACCATCGAAGTCTCGAAGCTTAATGGCGCCTACCGGACTGTGCTGGTCAACAGTGGCCTAAGGGAGCCGCGGGCTGTCGCTGTGGACGTCCGCTATGGGTGAGCGATGTTATTTTAACTCGCGAAGGTGAAGATCCTTGCTTTGAGTATCTTTAATTTAAGTGAATCTGTGCTTTCTGCTGGTTAGATACCTTTACTGGTCCGACTGGGGTGATAACCCTCACATTGGGAGAATTGGGATGGACAGCACAGACAGAAAAATTATCATTGAGGATAAGATCACCTGGCCCAACGGACTGACCTTGGACTTTGTCAACGATCGGATTTACTGGGCGGATGCCAGAGAGGACTATATCGAGTTTGCCAGCCTGGACGGAACCAGCCGACACACAGGTAATGCATCAGAAATGTTTGTTGCCAAACTTGGTTTATTTCGAAGAAAAAGAAAATATAAAACAAAAACAATACATAAATTTAATAGATTGATAGATAATGTTCACATCTTTGATTTGCCACATCAAAACTTTAGCATTTTTTCACCTAACTGATTGGTTTTCAGGTTTATGTTCCAGGGCTGTAGAGCAGTGTTTCTCAACCCTGGTCCTCAAGGCACACTGTTCTACATGTTTTAGAGGTTTCCCTACTTTAATGTGCCTGATTCAACTGATTGCAGTTCAACAAACCTGTTAATCAGTCATCAATTGAAATCAGCTGGACTGAAGCAAGGAAATACCTAAAACATGCAAGGCAGTGTTCCTTGAGGACTAGGGTTGGGAAACACTGCTGTAGAGAATAGAAAAACTAAATGTTGTCTTCCCTGCTTTAATTCTGTTCCTGGAAACACTGAGCAAGCTCGTCTCTGAGGACATGAGGTTCTACCTGGTTCATAATTAACAAGCAACTCAGAAATGTATTTCGACCCAAGACCATTTAGTGCTTTATGGACCAATTGCAGAACTGTAAAGACTATCCTTTTATAACTAAGGAGCCAGTGCAGGGATTTATGATCCAATGTGATAAATTTTCCCCTTTGTTGGTCTGGACTCTGGCAGCTGCATTTTGGGTGATGTCTGTTTGTTTTATTTTACAGAGACCAGTAAAGACTCTTTTTTTCTGTGTCCTGTTTTGACAGGAAACTCTTTATTATGGCAATGGTTTTAAGATTGTGCTAAGTAAGGTTTTAAGTGCAACTCTGCTCCAGCACACCTGAATCAAATAAATGGCTCTTTGCCATTTATTTGTGTGCTAACATGCTGAAGAGGTAATTCAATCATTTTGTTCAGCTGTAGTAGTGCAGAGATTCATCTAAAACCTGCAGGACTGTAGAATTTGAGGACTAGGGTTGGTGACTCCCGGTCTAGTTAAACATGGAGGTCATGTAGATGTTAAATAAAAGTGGCTTGAGAACACACCCTTGAGGAATCCCACTACTGAATTTTGTTGCCCCATCTTTATAATTCATAAACTGCCTTTTTAATTATCTTTGCCAATTATATTAGTATGAATATCGGCCTATGATTACTCATTATTGATGCAACAAACTATGTGTGTATTAAATGAAAAATATATCTATTATTTACATCGTTCAGCGTAATCTCACAGCAGCCTGGTGGTCTACCTGTCAACGATTCCACTGAATCAGATGCTTCTTAACCACCATTGTAGCCGTGTGTGTGTTTGAAGAACAAGACTCGGATAAGGACAAACCGAAGGGCACTTTGAGCTAATGCGACTAATATCTGAACTTGTTCCAAGTCTGTAAACCTGCTGTTATGTATTAATTTTATTAAATCAGAATATTGGTAAAAATCATTGCAGATTTTTTTTTTTTACTATTTAGTAGGCGTTTTAAAGGAGTACCACCTGCTTTTTGTGTTTTCTCTGCCAGATGTGTGTCTGAATTGCTGCTGCATGTCTATTTAACACGGCGACCCTCAAACACAGAGAGCATGCATGAGACGCCGCATATATTTTGCCAGAAGAAAAAAAGACGAGCAATTAGAGTGTAAAACTTAATGAGGTGTAGAAGCTGTTGCATAAGAGGGATATAATGGAGACTCTATCTGTTCACTCAGTTTTACATTAACAGAACAGGAAGTTTCTCTTTGCTGTAACAACACCTCAATGGGAAGAATAGGATTTTATGTGCTGCTATAGATTCCTTTATGTGCTTATTAAATTACTGTATGGATTTCTAATGTACATTATTTGTAGAACGGGAAAGTGTGTGTGCCCTTTGTCCCCCATCTGTTGAGAAAAGCAGCTGTCGAATTTCAAAAACAATTTTTGGGGGAGTAAAAGGAAGTAGAATGTTTTCAATATTATTGTTAATACATTTTGAAAAGTGTTTGAAATCATATATGTGCTACATTTTAGATTAAAAAAGCTGTTTCCGTTTAATGTAAATTATGAAAACAGTTTAATTACCTCCGTAATATAACCTTTTCTGTATTATTGTCATGAAACTAGTTTTTGAAAGAAAAAGGCTGGTCAGTGCAGATTAATTTTATCTATAACTGAGATTTGAGCGTTTTTATGATCACTTATCACTTTAATCCAGCAAAATTAACAACGGGAAATAAGCTGATGTGTAATAGTTTGCACCCTTTCTTAAAGGCTGCTATCAGGTTTGTTTCATTTAAACAAGAATGGCAGTATACAAATTTCATGTCATTTGTCAAAGCATTTCATATTAAACCTGTTAAGTTAAATCTAAAGACCTTTGAGTTATTTTGTGTTTGCCAGTTTTCACAAGTAAGTACTCCAGGTCTCATCAAGTGAAAAAACAGTGACACTATTATGAATTTTCACACTGTTTATGTTTGTGACAAGATGAAGGTGGTGGGGGGAAAAAAACAACCTTAAACTGACCTTGAAAACACGATCATATCTTTAATGTGTTTGTTTTCACAGTTCTGAACCACGACATCCCTCACATCTTTGCCATGACGCTGTTTGAGGAGTACATCTACTGGACCGACTGGGAAACAAAATCCATCAACAGGGCGCACAAGACCATGGGTACCAACAAGACCACCCTGATCAACACCTTGCACCGGCCCATGGATATTCACATTTACCATCCCTACCGCCAGCCCCCAGGTTAGAGCTTGATAAAGTTCAGTGCGTTTCGACAATAATTCACGTCAGTTTTTCAAGACAAACTTTTAATACACTTCAGGTCTTCTCTGCTTTTGCTGTTAAATTTTTTTTCTCTCTTCATCTCTGTCACAGTCCTGAAACATCCGTGCCAGACAGACAACGGTGGCTGCAGCAACCTCTGCCTCCTCTCACCAGGAGGTGGATACAAATGTGCCTGTCCCACTAACTTCTATCTGGCCAGTGACCAGCGGACGTGCATGTCCAACTGTACGGCGAGTCAGGTAAGCAGGCTGTGTGCTCAGCATCTAGTTGGAAGGATAGAAAACTTCATATACTTCAAGCTGTTTCCAGGTCTGCAGAAGTATGGAAAAAATAAAATTACGTGGCTTTCCAGATTATTATTTTTTTTAGTGTCCGTCTTTTAAAATTGATCATTTGATTTTTCCTAAAATAATTGACTATAGCGACCAAAGAGCCTGTCATTTTTAATGTCATTATTCAGTCCTTCCACATCAAGTCTCAAATTTAAAGTTTTTTTGTTTTTTTTTTATCCAAGTTTTTATATTCTGAGGACTTTCAGTGATCGTCTTTCAAGTTTCATGGTGTTGGAACAGTTTTATTGTTCTCGCTTTCATAGAAAAAGCAATTTTGAGCTGTAGATGCAACAGTTAGAAAACTATTTGTCAAGTAGATATGTATGCACAGCGAATAGGCCACAATAGATAAAAATTTGTTTAAAAAAAAAGTGGAGATATGCAATAACAAAACAACTCTGATTACATGTAGATCATAGGGAGGAGAGCAGCAGGAAAAATACCTAAGAAAGTATGGAACTTTGAAATGGAAAATTTGTAGGAATCTATGAAAAAGAGTTGAATGGACCAGGGAAGCATTGCTATTCTGATTTGAAGTTTAGTTTTTTTTAAAATTCTGCTATATAAAACGTTAGAAAATAAAAATGTCAAGCTCATTTTGTCCTGACTGCATAATTGAAACACCTGTACTGATGCCTTGTGACTCCAGCTCTGCTCTCAGTTTGGATGATTTCTCTCTCTGTTCCAGTTTGTGTGCAAGAATGACAAGTGCATTCCTTTCTGGTGGAAATGCGACACTGAGGATGACTGTGGCGATGGGTCAGACGAGCCTGCAGACTGTCGTAAGTATCTGAGAAAGAAGACGATGGTGTATCATACTAATGTAAGGTGCTTGTGGTTGAGTTGAACTCTCAGATATACTCATGTTGACCAGAATGCTGATAAACTGTCTTATCTGTGACAGCGGAGTTTAAATGCAGACCGGGACAGTTTCAGTGCGGTACAGGCATCTGCACCAACCCTGCTTATATCTGCGATGGAGATAACGACTGCCAGGACTTCTCAGACGAGGCCAACTGCGGTAGGTCTTTGTTTTTTGTTATTATTAGCAGCTACATTATGCCAGCAATATTATGTATCTTTAAGGGGGGAAAAAACTCTTATCTGCTTATAATCTTTGTTCCCAGATATTCATGTTTGCCTGCCCAGCCAGTTCAAATGTTCCCACCCGAACCGCTGCATCCCAGGGATCTTCCGATGCAACGGCCAGGAAAACTGCGGTGAAGGCGAGGATGAGAAGGACTGCCGTAAGTGACCCCTGTTTACCGGTTTACTCAATTTAAACTGCAAACTAACAATAATCGTATTTTCCCCAACAGCTGAGGTTACATGTGCTCCCACCCAGTTCCAGTGTGCGATGACCAAACGCTGCATACCTCGCCTCTGGGTGTGTGACCGGGACAACGACTGTGCTGATGGGTCAGATGAACCAGCCAACTGCAGTAAGTTCACTGACCGGAGGAGATCACTCTGATTTACCTTTTGTGAATACCACTCACCATTGTGCCCAAACGCTTCTCTTCCCCGCAGCTCAAATGACATGTGGTGTGGATGAGTTCCGATGCAAAGACTCTGGGCGCTGCATCCCCGCACGCTGGAAGTGTGACGGCGAGGACGACTGTGGCGACTCCTCCGACGAGCCAAAAGAAGAATGCGGTATGAACTTTGTGACCCCGAAGAGAAGCCAGTGTTGCAGATGTTTCTACATTTTTGCTTGCTGCAACTTATGCTTGTAAATTGTGCAGCTGAGAGGACTTGTGAACCCTACCAGTTCAGATGCAAGAACAACCGCTGTGTGCCGGGCCGCTGGCAGTGCGACTACGATAACGATTGCGGGGACAACTCAGACGAAGAGAAATGCCGTAGGTGTCTCTCTTTCTGCAGCAAAGCAGTGCCTCCGTACTTCATCCTCTCTACGCCTATTTGCTCACTCTGTCCACCGCCAGTAACCCATGTGCATCATCCACCAGCAACGAATTCAACTTTTTCCTTTTAACGTCTAACAAATTGATGATCCTGAATGCAAATTCATTGCATTGACATTTCTAAAGCATCTCACCTCATCTAATATTTGTTTCATTTCATACTGTCCTGTTGGTATGAGCCAGAGGTAAGTTATTCCACCTTCCATTATCAGCGCCGTGTGTCTCGTGTGTCTCCTCCACTTCCCCAGCCTGACCCGTGAGAGTCTGCAAGCAGATCTGCCAATCTGTCCATTTCCCAAAGTTTTAGTAGTCTTTTATTACAGACTTCCAAAGTTAATGTTATTTTTTCACAATTAAGAATATACCAACACAAAAGAAAGAAAATATATCTCTGTGCAGTCTCTCACATAAAACTCTGAAGTGTTGTCTACCCATACATGTGTTGCGTTCTTGTGCGTTGTGCTAAACGCTTGCTCACCTGACTTTTGTCAGTATTTGTTAGTGACGCAAGCCTCTCTTTCTGTAGAGCCTCGTCAATGTTCAGAGAGCGAGTTCGCCTGCACGAATGGCCGCTGCATTGCCGGGAGATGGAAGTGTGACGGAGATCACGACTGCGCTGATGGATCTGATGAGGTGAGGGGCGTGATGGTGAGGTTTTATGTGCTCCTGTTAAGGAACGTCATAAATGAGTTTTTATTTCGCTTGACATCAAAGGAAATGCTATTCCTTTTGTTTGCTTGAGGTTTATTTCTGCTTTTCAGTGAAATTTATTGGAGGTTCGATTTTGTTTGACCTTTAAAATTTGTATGTGGAAATAATTTTCTACATTTAAAAATAAACCAATTAAAAATAAATCTTTACAACTTACCCTGCACACCCAGCAATAAAAAAAAATAGTATGTATGTTTGTGGGAAAAAAAAACTCAAACACAGACTTTCTTACAAAAATGTGGAAAATCTGTGCCAATAATAAAACAAAAACAACTTCTTATGTTTGTACTGAGCAAGAGGACCTGCATAACGTTTCTTCAGCAGATTAAAATGGTTTTCTCCATTGAACATCTTCTTCACTTTAATGAGTTAATAATTTATATGTAATTTTTTTTTTGTTAGATAAGATTTGAATCTTTATTTTATTTAGCTATTTCTTTAACTTTAAAACCAAACTCCATAAAGTGTGACTTCACAGTTAAAAGAAAACAGAGTTAAATGTGGGCCAAGTTTCATCATGGAGCACAGCAGCATCATTCTAAATCCATCACTTGTCGTCGTAAACTGACTCTCAGTATGTGGGTTGTGTGTCATCTTTAGCATGGCTGCGATTTGAAGTGCGACAACGACCAGTTCCAGTGTAAGAGTGGTCACTGCATCCCGATCCGCTGGAGATGTGACTCTGACCCGGACTGCATGGACGGCAGTGATGAGGAGAACTGCGGCAGCACTGGTTAGTCTTTTCTGGCGAGGATGTTGGATTATGTCCCATAGGTTTGCCTTAGAGACACCAAATAGTTTTGCAATCTTTCTTCAAGGTTTTTTCAGATTTTCGGATGGTCTTTTTGAGTCTAAATAACTTGGAGTGAGATTTAAGTGGCTTAAAAACATTCCTCTGAAATAGGTCAGCACAGTAGATCAAAGCACAGTCTTCATCACGCTATCAAAATGTGCAGTGCCTCAATCACTTGAATACACTTGCAATAGTTGGTGGGATACCATCTTCAATGTTGGATGGACTTTAAATGACTTCAATAAGCAGACTTCATGTTTTTTTGTTAGACAGTTTTAGAATTTCAATCACTAAGATTGGTAGATTGGTGGGGACATAACGACGAAAAATAGAGACAAGTCAGGAAATGTGAAACAATCAAAACTCATATTGTTTGTGCAATATTTAGCAACAGTAACTACATGTTTTGGTGATATCATGCAGTTCTACTCGATCAGAGTGAGAGGAAAAAGCTGCTTACATTTTAAGAAAATCTGCAAAAGGCCTTGAAGAAGCTTGAAGGAATGTTCAAAACATATTTAAGGATTGCTTGCTGGTTGGACAGTGGATTTTGCATCAACCTATGTTACTTCCTTTGTTAGCTTAATTTGAAAAAGTTGATCTTATTCAACACTGATAAAAAAAATGACCTTGTTTTTCTGTTTCTCAGCTGGACGTCACTGTCCTCAAAATGAGTTCCAGTGCAACAACACTCTGTGCAAACCACTCGCCTGGAAGTGTGATGGGGAAGATGACTGTGGTGACAACTCTGATGAGAATCCAGAGGAATGCAGTGAGTTGATCTTTTTAGTCACACACTTTCTAAATGTCTCGTTTGCCGTCGTGTTCTGACCTGTTTCTTTTTTTCTCTCTCTCTCGTCTGTGTCTCGTCCGTTCTTCCTCTCAGGGAGGTTCCAGTGTCCTCCCACCAGAGTCTTCCGGTGCCTGAACGACCGTGTGTGTCTGCACATGTCGAGGAGGTGTGACGGCGTTAATAACTGTGGGGACGGCTCGGATGAATTCAACTGTGGTGAGAAGTGGAGCTGTTCAGAGGAACAGCAACATATTCACATTTGTTTGGAATTTTTTTCTCAAAAACGTTTAAGGGGTGTGAAAACTTTTTCACTGAAGTGTCTGATTAAAAAAAAACCTCTACTTCGTCAGCTTGGATTATTACTGACATGTCCGCGATTGCATTTTCAGAGGCCCACCAAGCGACTCCCACATGTGAGAAGGATGAGTTCTCGTGCTTCAACGGCAGATGCATCAGCTCCAACCTGCGCTGCAACTTCTTCAATGACTGCGAAGACTTTGGCTCTGATGAGATCCAATGCAAAACAGGTGCTTCCTTTCTGACCCAGCATCCAAGCTTCGAGACACAGAAACTCAGAATTTCCCGTCTCATATTTAAATTGCTTGTTTAATCTCAGACAAAAGGCTGAACGACTGCCGCAGCAACAGCACTCAGTGCGGCAATGTAGACGAGGCACAGTGCATCACCAACGGCACAGACTCCTTCTGCTCCTGCAAAAAGGGTTTCCAGAAGACCAGGCACCACACCTGTGGAGGTACACTTGCAGATTATTTACAAAACAAATTGTTACGATTAAGCCTAAAGAAATTGGTTTGTAATATTTCACTGGCATTAATATTTTCCTTTTGCTCTTCGTCTCGCAGATAAAAACGAATGTCTAGAGTTTGGAGTTTGCTCCCAGATCTGCAACAACACCAAGGGTTCCTACAAATGCAGCTGCCACAAGTACTTTACCAGGATCAATGACACTTGCAAGGCTGACAGTAAGGACAATCTGATCGTTGTTTTTTTACCTCTTAGATTTTATTTCAAATGCTTTGGTGCTTTTCTCAAAACAGCTGGTGCAAACTGCCAAGCCTTATCGATTACCTGGAAAAGCGAGTCACTTAATCAAAACGGATAGTTCAATAACATCATCGGCGTCAGCAGAATGAAAATTCCTGACGCCATGTTTATGAACAAGATTATCGAATGTCTTTGTCAGGTTTTCATTATGATAGTTCACTCTGTTCTTCCAATGCAAAGAAATCTGATCTTGGTGGCACTACCTCACAGCAGTCACTATTTGATACCCACAGCTACATTTTATGTAATGGGGTAAAAAGGACACTGGCTACATAGGTTTCACATTTTTACTCCATGCTCTTTGTAATTCTAATTTAAGCAAACTAGAAAAGTACAAACTTTATAAAACAAACATAAGAAACACCCTCTGCATTAAGATGTACACAACTGTAAGCGATATTGCAGTTCATCTTGGAAATGAATTGGACCGCACACAGCACCAGAAATCATTCCTCCACGTCCAGATACTCCTTTCTGTCTTCAACGAGATACGTTCCTGGCAGTGGAGCAAAGAAAGCATCTCCTCGAGTGGTGAGGTCAAAATGACTAAATGTTGTGGAGGATGAACCCACAGTTATGAAGATTGTTCTTCTGATTGGAAAAATGCACCAAAACATTTGGAAAAAAATAACTGTAAAACTTAAAAGATTTTGAGAATCGCTGCTGTAATTTCTTCCTCCTGTCCTCCAAGGCATGAACAGCAGTCGACAGATCCTATACATAGCCGACGACAACGAAATCCGCAGCCTGGATCCCGGCATGCCCAACTGGCGCTACGAGCAGATCTTTCAGGGCGACGCCAGCGTGCGAATCGATGCCATGGATTTGCACGTCAAAAGCAACCGTATTTTCTGGACCAACTGGCACACTGGCCGCATCTCCTCCTACGAGCTCCCGGAGCCGTCCTCGTCCTCATCGTCATCATCCTCCTCATCGTCGTCCTCCTCAAACTCTCACGGCAACCGCCGGCAGAACGAGGGCGGCATCACCAACCTGCAGGTAAAGCTTGTAAACAATCTGAAGATGTGTCGCTTTAGAAAAAGAAAAAAAAGGTGCTAAGTTGTT
The DNA here is from genome assembly GCA_903066815.1 of Brachyrhaphis roseni. Lineage (NCBI taxonomy): Eukaryota > Metazoa > Chordata > Actinopteri > Cyprinodontiformes > Poeciliidae > Brachyrhaphis > Brachyrhaphis roseni. Next base: position 186,775 of record CAEFZY010017085.1, read on the forward strand.
TTCTGCTCACATCCAGATCAGGGAGCTGAAGATGCCCCGTGGTATAGCAGTGGACTGGGTGGCTGGAAACCTGTACTGGACAGACTCTGGTCGAGATGTGATCGAAGTGGCTCAGATGTCGGGGCAGCACTGCAAGACCCTCATCTCTGGCATGATAGATGAGCCGTATGCTATTGTAGTGGACCCACAAAGAAGGTCAGAGAGAAACTTGATTTATAATCTACACTACCTTGTAGTTTTGTTAAAACGGGAATCTTCAATGTGGTATTGAGGATTTATTTGACAAACAAAAAGTAGTCTAAAATTTTTAAGTAGAACTGACAAGGTACTTGGTTTTATAATTTGACCAATATATGGGTCAAATGTGGGAGAATTTAAAGATATTAACACTTTTGCACTCATTTTTCAATGCCATATTCCTGAGCCTTGTGAATGTATGCTGTGTCTCTTTAGCACCATGTACTGGGCAGACTGGGGAAACCATCCTAAAATCGAGACGGCTGCCATGGATGGCACTCTTAGACAGACTCTCGTTCAAGAAAACATCCAGTGGCCCACAGGTCAGTGCTGTTTGAGCGTTAAATGATTCTTTCAGGTCCAAAATGTTCTAAACCAATGAAAGCCCCTTACATTTCTTTAATTCTGCTGCTGCAGGATTAGCCGTGGACTACTTCAATGAGCGTCTTTACTGGGCTGATGCTAAACTCTCGGTCATCGGCAGCGTTCGCCTGGATGGCTCAGACCCAGTCATCGCCGTCTCTGGCATCAAAAACCGTTGAGTTGCACGTCTGAGTAAACCCAGAAAACGTAACGATGCCACATTGGTTCATTGCCTGAATACTTTTCTCCTATTTTTATCTTATTTTCAGACCTACTCCACCCTTTCAGCATTGATATCTTTGAGGACTACATCTACGGTGTCACTTACATGAACAATTTTGTCTTCCGGGTCAACAAGTTCGGCAAAGGCCCGATGGAAAACCTTACAACAGGCATCAACCACGCCACTGACATAGTACTGTACCACCGTTACAAGCAGCCAGACAGTGAGTGGGGAATCATCTTTAAGGCATAATTTGCGCTTTTACAGACACTGAAGTCTCTTACTTGGTGTATAATTTATTTCTGCAACAGTACCCAACCCGTGCGACAAGAAAAAGTGTGAGTGGCTGTGTCTTCTGAGCCCCAGCGGACCCGTTTGCACCTGCCCCAACAACTACGTCGCTGACAATGGTACTTGCGTGGAGAGACCGAGCCCCACGTCGTCATCTTTCAGTAAGTCCAAGCATACATATCACTCACATGATGCGGCATCTCATCCATGGGTTAAAAAAAAAAGGGTTTTAAATGCTGCATTATAAAATGTCTCCACCCTTCTCTCCTCTCTCTGCAGCTCCTCCATCAGAGCCCTGCAGTATCCAGTGTCTGAACGGCGGGAGCTGCTTCTTCAATGCCTACCAGGTGCAGAAGTGTCGCTGCCAGCCCAGCTACGTTGGAGCGCGATGTGAGATCAACCAGTGCAGGGACTACTGCAAGAACGGAGGCACCTGCACCTCTTCCCATACAGGTAGACTCATTTGTTGTAAGGATTTCCAGCCAGACATAAATATACAGAGATATCTATGTCTGTCTATGTCGAGACGTAAATTATTTCCATCCAGGCCAAAGAAAAAAAAGAAAAAAGTTAAATGCGCTAACAGTTAATTGAGATTTGTTCATATTTTTTAAAGCAGAACAATCATTGTATGGACTGCGATTGCCTTTAGAGCAGGTAGTGATGACTTTATTCCTGGAACATTTAGTTTGTGCATCTTTTGTTTTCTCAAAACATCTGAAAAATGCATTTACAGCAAAGATTTGTTGTAAATAAAACACCAATCGTCTCTTTCCTTATTTGTTTTCTTATTTGAAATCAACAATCTTAACTTAATTTAGAATCTGTTTGACATCAAAATTACAAATAATTTTGTTTGTAATTAACACAGATAATAAATTCAGGTAGTAAAGTTTATTTTCTTGGAGAACTCCAACTCTAAAAGCAGTTGTAGTGAATTGGTTCGATATGTATAGAAGACTACAATATGATTTTTTCTTTTCCTTATATTTCCAACAGTCACTGCGTTTCATTTATTGTTCTGTGTGATAAACTCACTCACTTTGAGTGAAAACTGAAATAAAAATTGGGACGAGAATGACGTTGGTGATTGTAATCGTACTTTTTTCAGGCGGGGTTATCTTGAAACTCCTGTTTAACAACTGAAATGGTTTTGCAGGCACACCGACTTGTAGATGTCCTAAAGGCTTCACAGGGCCGAACTGCAACCTCCACACTTGCCAGGATTACTGCCTGAATGGTGGCAGCTGCTTGGTCAGCATGGGCAACCAGCCAACCTGCAGCTGCAAACCCGACTACCAAGGAGACCAGTGCCAGTACAGTAAGTGGCAGCACTTCCAGATAGCTCTAAATCCTCTTTAAGGCATCGAGGTTGTGGATAGTTTGTGCAAGGGCCAGTGTGAGCTCCTTACTACCTGATTTAGTGTCACTTTTTAAATAAAGAAATGTGTAATTCATCAAATGTTTAAGTTTTATATTTTAATTTATTTACAGCAGAAAATACATTGAAAACATTGAAAATTACACTCAAAAGTGTGACAGATAACTGATTACTTTTCAATCCTCTTTTGAGAGGTGTCCTTCTAAACAAGAGTAGAGAAACTGTTTTCCACAGTTTCTGTGCTCTGGCGTTTAGACGTTTCAGTTTGCCTACATTGCAAAACCTACGGCAATAAAAAAAAGTCAGACTTTAGTCTGTTGAATGTCAATATTTACATAAACTGAACTGTTTTAAAGTTGCAGTGTGTGGTTTATTCTTCTCACCATGCCTTCTTTCTTTCATCAGGTAAATGCGAAGGCTTCTGTCAAAACGGTGGAACCTGCTTGCAGACCTCCAACGGCACCAAACTGTGTCAGTGCTCCACCCAGTTCACGGGACACCAGTGTGAGCTGGACAAGTGTCAGTTCTGTGGAGACGGCAAGTGTTTCACGCAGCGCACCGGGGAAATCGCCTGCAAGTAAGGAAACTGAGGAGAGAGAACTCTAGAAAGACAAAAATAAATCTTAACTTTACACACAAATTTTAAGCTTCCATTTCTGTTCTTTAAAAAAAAAAAATTTAAGTAAATGAGCTTTTCTGTGATATTCCACTGGTTTCTTTTTGTTGTTGTTAAATTGCTCACTTTATAACAAGCTGAACTCTCTCTCCATGTGTCTATGTAGCTGCACCAATGGTCAGACCCACTCCACTTGCTACAGTTGTTTGGACTACTGCGCTCACGGCCAGTGTTCATTCGACACCCGCACTCAGCTTCCTACATGCAGGTAAGCTCTGTATTCACTTCCCCAAACCCGTGACAACCCCTCCTCTTCTATTTGTCTGACTCCCTTGTCATTATTGTCAGGTGTCATTCTGGATGGTCAGGATACAGATGTGACGTTGCATCTTCCTCTGTGGATTCTTCTGATGCCACCGGTGGCGGTAAGTCGATAAACGCCTTGTGCTAATAAAGGTCACCCTTTGGTATCTTTGGCTCACGCTGTTTGCTCCTCACAGTTTCCGCCTCCGTTGTGATTCCAATCCTCTTGCTGCTGCTGCTGGCGCTGCTGGTTGTTGGCGCCATCTTGTGGTACAAGCGGAGAATGCGTGGGTGAGTACTGAATTAAAAAGAAAAAGCATATTTTTTTGGAACTCGACTTCCATTTTTCATCCTTTTCTCTCCAGCTTCTCTTTCTGTGTTACATTCTGATAACAGCATCTATCTCCTGTCTCCCAGGTTTCTGTCCACGGGCAAATCTCGCTCTCAGTGCTCGCGGTAACTCGATAGGGCTAAATAATTCCCCTGTAGCTTCTCCTTCTTTCGATATACAATCAGAGTGGCTTTGCTTTTTTTTTGTTTTATTTCTCTATTCTTTAAGTGGGTTTGTATTTGCTTGCCATTTCTTGTTTGCCTCCTATCCACTCCTGGGAGGGATTCCCCATCAGCAGCAGCATGGGGAACTGAACTTTTACACCTTTTTGTCATCTCCATAACTTTTCATGTTGTGTTTAAGTGTGTAAATGTTGGTCTTTATGTGCTTGCAAGGATACTCTTCAGCTGTGAATTTATTGAAAAAAAAAAAATGTTCAGAAGCTGCAGAGCTGAATATTTGCAACGTCCAGCATTCTCTGCAGAAGACATGCTGCTGTATACCTGATCGTTTTAATCAAATGGCCTTTTTGTTAATTAGATAAAAAGGCCCATTTGACCTTAAATTATTGTCTTGTTTGATTTAATTTATTAAAATTGTCTCCCTTTTGACTTTATTTGACGTGTGTTTTCTCCCAAAGAGCTGTAGATGTTATATTTTTAAATAAGACGATTGATGTCGGCGTTTCTCACACTGCAGTGCAAAGGGATTCCAGCATCACCGGATGACAAACGGAGCCATGAATGTTGAGATCGGGAACCCGGCCTATAAGATCTACGAAGGAGATCCTGATGACGATGCCGGGGAGCTGCTAGATTCAGACTTCACTTTGGACCCAGATAAGGTAACGATAAAAAACCCTTTGGAGAAATCATTGAAGTTAGATAACCTACAGGTGCACCTCCATACACCAGAATATTTTGGAAAAGATTTTTAATATAAAAAGTTCTGAATTAAGCTTTCTAGATCTTGCCTTCTGTGTTGTATAACAAGCTGAGCAACCTTGTAATCTCGTGTGCCCGGCAGCCCACCAACTTCACCAACCCTGTGTACGCCACCCTGTACATGGGCGCCCACAACAGCCGCAACTCTCTGGCCAGCACGGACGAAAAGAAGGAGCTTCTGTCCCAAACCGACGAGGACATGAATGACCCGCTGGCGTAGAGCTCAGCCGGGATTGATCTCTGCCGACGTCGCCCCGCCTCCTCCGACCCAGAGCTGAGCCAGCAAGCTTCCTTTTTTTTTTCTCTCTCTCTCTCTCATCATATGCCTTTACCAGCTGAAAAGAAAAGCAACAAAGGAGAAAAACAACGGCAAGAACTCTGTACAAAATGTATAAAAATGAAGGACTACTTTTTTAAGTGATTGCAGTATTATATTTTGTTCCTTGACATAGAAAAAACAAACAAAAAAAAATAACCGGTGAGGGAAAACAAACCATTTTATAGACGTTTTATCAGTTCTTTTTAATTTTGTTCACTTCCTCTTTACATATAGCCACTACCTCTGTGCAAATGTAAAAGATGGAGAGAGACACGGCTGTGGAGCAGATGTCATGTTTTTATTTTGTTGTTTTTTTGGGGGGGGGGGTCAGGGGTATGAATTGTACTGGGGGAGAAGGGGGAAGCAAGGGAATATCGTTCCATCCTGGAGGAAGAAGTTGCCAAGTGTTTAGTTGCTCAGAAGAGTAATGTCAGTGCTCACCACGAATGCTTCCTGGATGCTTTCCACTTTAGATGTGCATGTTTAGTTTGCTGCCGGAAGGAGACTGACAGAGGAATGCACACAGAGGACTCAGCAGCTACATTCAAGTGATTGTCTTTTACCTCCTTGCACAGACTAAAGTTATATATATATATAAATTTATATTTCCATATATATAAAAATATATATATGAATCTTTTAACAAAGTGTCTTGAAAATATTACCCAGGAATACAAACAAACAGTAACAAATAGGAGTCTGTACTTTTTAACATTTTATTTTTAAAGTCCTTGTCTAATCTTTGTCAGCAGCAATGAATGATTCAGTTGCAGTTTTTTGAGCGTTTAACGAGGATGATTGTAAGTCCACATTCCTGGATTTAACAAAAAAATTAAATAAGTCCAGGAATGGATATCTGTGGCCTTGGGTTTGTTTTATTTTTATTTTTTAGATATGTGGGACATGATGGGAGCAGTGACACTGCTCCACATAGTTTGTTTTAGAGGGGGACAAAAAGAGACAAAATTGTCTAAATTCACTGAAAACGAGCAGAGGTTGCATTTTAGTTGTTTTTTTTTCCCGCTCCTTGTCTTTTGATTGTACACTTTCAGGAAAGGCCAGGGAGACCGACTGATGGTACGACATGTGAGATTGAACTTTCTTTTTTTAGGTTTAACTGTAATTTAGCTAAATGCTCGACGAGCATCCATTCCAAGTAGTGAGACTGATTCGTTCCTGATGAGCGTTTTTTTTTTTTTGTTACTGTTTTGCTTTGCTGCTAACCTGTTTGTCTCAGTGTTGCACACTGTGCTGCTTTTTAAAACCGTCAGCCATACCTGCCATATCACACCGTGTGGTGCTCAAACTCAACACACACACACACACACCCCCACACACTGACGAACGTCTGGCTTTACCCTTCACTTGTTAACAGTATTCATCACCTTTTTAAGTTTTAACATTCTGTTCAAAATGACTCATGTAAGTTAGAACAATCATGTTTTGGTTGGAGGATTTCTTTGGTAGCAAAAAGCCCACAGGTTTGTGGATCTGATTGTTTAATTTTATTTTTTTTTTTTGATATAAGAAATTAAATGGATTTTTCTAGTAGAAATGTACAACGGCCCTGGCTGTCATTTGGAGAGAAATGGAGGAAGAGTATCTTAGTTGATCCTAAGAAATAAAACACAAAGATGTAGAAATTGTTTGTTTGAATGTTGCTTCATCAAAGGAAGGAAGCCAAAACCTTTTTTTCCCCATGACCCTGCAGTCTGATGAAGGTTCTTATTCAACATGTTTATTAAACAGAAAGTGTCACCTTTCAGGCACTTGATGATCCCAGAAATCATTTTTTCTCTACAAAGAACATTCCTTATTATTTTTTTTAATTTACATTAATAAAACCTTTGTAAAGAATAGTGTCTCATACTATTTTAAGCCAAGGTTTGTAGTGTAAGAAATCATTTGCCATGACTTAAACAAGAGCTTAGAAACACACACATACTGATGCATCTTAGTAAATTAGAATATCACAAAAGTGCTAATTAATTTCAGGAATTCAATTTAAATTCATTCAAAAACACAAGCAGATTTTTTTCTGCGTGTTTATTATGTTTCTTGGAAAATCTGAAGAATTAAACTGACTCAATATAATATGCAAACATAAAGCTACAGATACAGAAACAGTTTCTACAGTCGTGACGATCAGCTAACCTGAAGGAGTCTCCAATATACAGACTGCTGTATCCCAGCAAAATAAAAAGTTGAATGGAAGGAAAAAGTTTGGAAGATCAGGTCCACAGGCATCAGAGATTGTCACTGGTTTCTAGAAGATTCTGAATCAAAGCTCATGGTACAGTTTGGGTCGGCGCTTCAAGAGCCCGAGTTACGTGAGGTCCATGTTAAAGATTTAACAGGTGGTGGTGATTCGAAGAGCTGCGTCGTCTGCTGCTCAAGTCCAAAGTCCGTGTGGCCATCTATCAGGATATTTTAGAGCATGCTGGGCTTAAAAACCTCACATTGCTAACCCTCCTGCCCTAAACTGCGAGAGAACCACAGAGTATGGCCAAGAGGGAGAAGAAACGGCAGATCCAATCATGCAGAAGGACGGCATTAAAGCAGGCTGTGTTTCTTTAACACCTCAGCTGAGCCACAAGCTGATTCTCTCCCTGCCATGCTACTAAACACTGAGTCCATATACTGTACACATTTCTACATTAAAAACCCTTAATTGTTGGTCAAATATTTTGATTTTCCAAGAAACTAAATTTGGATAACTTTAGATGCAAGCCACAATCGGAAAACCAAACAGAAATAAACAACTGAAATATAATGTTCTATGTGCAATCAATCTGTGAGTTTCACATTTTTAATTGACATATGGAAATAAACTAGACTTTGATCATATTCTAATTTATTGAGATGCATCTTACGGCCAATATCTTCCACATTGTGTGTACATCTGGAGACCTCCTGGCAAATAAGTCACTTTCAAAATGCCACCCAAAGTGTGACAGGAAGTGTTGTCAAGATACATGAAGTAACATTCAATTGTTTTTGTTTTTCTTTTTACATTTGCTTGTATAACTTATGTCAGATTATTTTACTTGAAGGGTAAATATTAGAAATCACTTTCTAGGTGTTGATAAAGCCTGATTTTCAGCTTACATATTGTGGGTATTACAAGGCTACAGGTAATAGCACAAGGCTGAAATAAAAAAAAAAAGGTACAATCTTCACCAAATGAAGTAACAAATTATGGCTGACATACAACAATAACACTGTTTATACAAAAGGCACTTCTTAAGAAAGATATGATTGGAGACATTTTGGTTGGACTAGCTTCATCTAGAAGAACCAGGAAACGTTTTCCTCTTGAGTACGATCTACATAAACATTCCTCGACATCGAGTCTCGACTGAACATGACCAGAAAGACTTGGCAAAACTCCAATAAATAGTCCGCTAGAGTCCGATTATGACATGTCGTTTTGGAGGATTGTTCTGCAAATGTCTTTGAGGCAGACTGAGCCGGTTGGCGACGTTTCCGGACCGCCTCCCGGTCTCACTCCTGCAGTCAAGTAAGGAAACGGGTTCTGGAGACTAGTCTCACCTTTGCCGCAGTCGCCTTCCAACTGAACTGGTCTGACCTTCAGCGCCGGCACAGCAGGGAGGGTTGGAGGAGAAGCATCCTCATTGTGCTTGGTTAATGATACCTGCCTGCTGAAAGTGGTTGCTAAGAAGGACCTCCATAAATAAATAAATTATTCAGCCAAAACAAGAGCTCTGCCCCGTTCCTCCCTTTTTAGTCCTTTTTTTTTTTTTTTTTTTTTTGTGATTTGCAACCTCAGGGGTTGAGAGGGACCACTGGGACACAGGGACAAGTGTTATAAAGGGAAGGGGAAGTATAAGTGACAGGTAAGTGGTTTAGGGTCTCTTCCAACCGCTCCGGATCAAGGCATCGACTCTCAGGAAGGGCTGGTTTCGGAGATCTGTGAGTAGGTGAGGAAAGAGGAGTGAGAGACAGGGAGGAGACGCACACGTTAGACGACTTGGAGGTCAACCCTAAAAAAGGTTCGCTTCTGAGTTTTCAAGCAACAAATGCAAAAAGATGAACTCAGTTTCCATTTTATTGAATTAACCTGAGGAACTGTTTGTTCTCTGATATTTGCTAGATTTCAGCTAAGCCTATTTTTGTATAATCCTATAGAAAGCCGTCCTTCATAATCATCATGAAGATGAAATAACTGTTATTTAATGATCAGGGAATTATTGAAATTACTGCTCATTTCGCTCAGGTGTTTTTAATAAAATGGCAGCTGAGTCTTTACATCATCAAAGTTCAGCAAAGTACACACACAGTGCCTTGCAAAAGCATTCTTACCCCTTTTTTGCATTCTCAACCACAAACTTCTATGTACTGGGACATGAAAATAAATCAAGCGGTATAGCAATGATATACGCTTTTCAAAAAGTGTTTAATTCCCAGCAGAATGATACTGCCATATTTTACAGTTGCTCTAATCCTGTCTTTTGCTAATTTTAAGAGATTTTCGTCCAATAAAATCTCTTATCCATCCCACCTGTCCAATAAAATCTGGAAAGATGCTAATAAGTCACACAACTCTGTAAAGAACATACATCCAGCTGAACATCAACATTAGCATTAGATACAGTACAGGCAGAGTGACTGGAGACAACAAGTGGATGTAGAGGACTTCATCAATTTCCTATTTTCTGCTTTTCACTCGGATAGAAAAAGATCCATTAATATGTAAATCAAAATGTTACTTCTTGTTTTCTCATTCAGCTAATCTTGAGCGCAAAAGATTAGCTGAATCTTTTGCACTAAAAGATTCAGCTAATCTTTTAGCTGAATCTTCAATAGTGTTGACATTTTCAAAGTATAAAACTGTTGGTTGCATTTTTACTCAGCCTGGAGCTTAACACTAGGACTTAATAAAAAAGGAACTAGGACTTCCTTTAAGAAAAAATTCACAGTCCAGCAAGTCTGAGGCATACGATGGAGTATGACAGCTAGTCTGAGAATTTTTTTCTAATTATGAGAATGAAGTCATAACATAATGAGAAAATAGTTAAAATATTAGCAGAATAAAGACAATGTTACCAGAAGATAGTTGTAAAATAAGAAAATAGTTGTTCAATGAGAAAAAAGCTTTGACAGAGTTATCAAAATCTGTCTTGACTAGTTCAGAAAGTCCATGTGGTTCTTTCTTCAAAATGTGCAACTGTCTCTTTCAAAGTCCTGCTGTCAATTATGACTTCATGACATGACAAAAGATGAAGTATTTCCTCATTTTTAAAATCGATACCAAACAGAAACGTTGAGAGTTAAAATGCTCAACATTTGTCATTTTAACGCAGTAACTACTTTTCCCTACAAGTTTTTATTAAATTATAACTCTATTCTTATCATAATATTATGACTTTATTCTCATATTATTATTCAATTCAGCTTATTAATATAGTGGCAATTGACAAAAACAAATTATGACTCGCCTCTCGCCCGGAACATACTTGGAGAGAGGCACCAGTATGGATGGACTTTAAGAGAATGTTGGGTTGATTTGTTTTATTATGAGAATAGTCTGTCCCTAAATGCTCCTCTATATATTGCTGGTCTATAGTCTACAGTAAAGACCAGGAGTTTGAAAACAAGATTTCAAGAACCTCAACACTAGCCTTCACAACACTGTTGTTGTATAAATAGATCAGACTACATGAAAGTGGAATATATACCTTCAGTTACTGCTGAAAGCAATTGGTTTCTCTAGTGTTGTTTGAAGGGCATCAAGGTAAAGGGGGGCTGAGTGCAAATGTGCGCCACACTTTGTGGTTGTCAAATGGCAAAATGTGGAAAAGTTCAAGGGGTATGAATACTTTTGTGAGGCACGATACCCAAATGAGAGCATAAACGATCCAACAGAAGATGAAAGATTCCCATAACCTTGAATTTCATCTATACAACAGACAAATTCAAGGCTTTGGGGATGCAGAAAGAGCAACACTTTAAGGCTAAAAATGCACTGCTTACATTACAGTGATCAACAAACTTTTTAGTTGGTCGAGTAACTTAGAAAACAACGTTTAGGCCAATAGTCGTTTTTAACAAAACAAAAACTGTTATTAAATGAATGTGCATTTCTACTTCCCCATGCCTGCTGACCAAACAGCTGTTGAGCACGCTGCAGAGGACAGTTAGCAAAGACACACATGGCGGACATGGTAACACCAGACGACATGCAACACATTTTAGAGAGGGATGAGGATGATCTTCAGGCGATGTTTAAACTTCACCTCTGCCGAGGGAGGGTGGGGGGGAGTCAGATTTTATGAGTCAGTTGAAAGTTAGGACACATCATGTCTTGTTTATGCACCATTACCTGGCTTCAGCATTAGCTGTCTTTTTTATGTCCTGTGGTAAAATACATTTTAGTGCTGCAAAGCTGTTTTTTGTTTGTCTGAAGCACTAGCTGAAGCAGCTGACATCATTTGTAGCAGCACACATGAGGCCTGAGGGCCAAGCGGGCCAGGTTTCAAGCCAGGCTACCTTCCTTACCCGCTCTTTAGGAGTGGGAAATACTGTCATTAATCTTCTTTTCAGCTGGAGGGAGGGTGGAATAAACAGCAGCGGTTGAAGAGGGGAGGGGGAAAAAAGTCATACATTAGCCAGAAAACCAAACACCAAACAAGTTAGTCTCCCTGGATAAAACTGGCATTTTTAGCCAAACCTCTTTCTATTCAGGATTACATGAAAGAGCCTTATAGAGCAATATATGCCATGCATGCTGTATAAATGCTTATTTGCATAACTGATTATAACGTAAGTGTGTCAACATGTTTTTTTTTTTTGTTCGTTTTGTTTTTAGACACAAAAAACAAATTATAAGAAAAATAAAAAAACATGTCGACGTTTTTTTGCAGCTGCTTTTTTCAAATTCCAACCCAAGAGGTTTGGCTGCCTCCTATCACCAAACGCCTGATAGAAGCCATCTTGTAAGAAATAAACAAAACTCAAGCAACCAAAAGAAGACGGCCCAAGTTAGTTAACAAGGTTGTTGTTGTTCTTGGAGGTGGGATGAGGGAACAGGGATCATGCTTCATGCACAGTGGGGTTAAGAGTCATACGGGGAGACACCTGGACAACCTTGGCATTAGAGAGAGGGAGGGCTAGCAGTTGGCGTCGTCGCAGAGGTTGGCTTCACAGAAGAACCGTGAGCCGCGTTTAGCAGTGCGGGCCGTGAAGGGCACACTCTTCAGTACTGGGGGAGGAGGGGCGGGAGGAGGAAGAGAAGAACATGTCACACCTGAGACACTGACACTGCTTTTGCCCTGGGGAACAAAACTGACTTTATATTATGTAGAAAACTAGTAAACCTGCAACAAAATGAAATCAACATACAGGAAATCTGTCGCTTTAAAAACCAAAGCCTTATACTCTATGAGAGCAAAATGAGAAAGAAAAAAAAATCTCAGATTTTAGTTGGGTTGATCCTTATTGTGCTCAATAGGCATGGGCTGGTGTGAAATTCTCACAGTATGAAAGTTTTGTAAAAAAAAAAAAAAAAAAAAACACGGCATAGCTGTATTAAAGTTAAAGGTTTAATCAAAAATGTGTGACTCGACTGCTTTTATTTCAAACTGAAAAGCAACAATCGTTTCTACTGTTGCTAAAATATTGTTTTTTAAAAACTTCAATATCTAGCATATTTCCAGTTCTTTGAACTTAAAATATAACCAGTCAAATTTTTATTTTATAAGCAAAACAAGGTTTTTCTGTTTTAAAGGTTTGTCCTGCTGATTCCAGTTTAACCAATATCTTTTTTTTCCCCTAAGGACTATGAAACAAAATGTTCAAATGTGCTGCAGGATTCTTTGATAGAAGAAATTAATTTGAATCCAACAACAACAAAAAAGATGCAATTACAAAACATTCATTTTTAGACATCACATTATATGTCCCTGACTTTTACCAGATTTGTATTGAACAAAAATTAATTTATTTAAAAGGGAAAATGTGTCTTATCAATCACCAATCAGGGACAATAGTAGTGGCTTTTTAAGGAAAAGTGTAGATGACAACAGATCATCAGTGCACAGAAACAATAAGGAGGTAGGAAGATGACCTATTCACTATATGTTTCATGCAACTGCAGAAAACTCAAATGAGTATCACTTTCTCTGGCATGTAATTAAAAGGGATTATAACCATAGCAACAGGTTAGTGGTTTTCAAATCCCTTTTAAACTTTTAAAACTCTGCTTTACATCAATTAGCAGTAACCGGCCCATGCCTACTGCCCAGTGATTAAAAGCTGTTACTGACACTGTAAAAGTTAATATTGATGCAACATTTATATTATTGACATCTTAGAGCGTGATTATGGATTACAACAAAAATATCACTGAGCGTACACCGATGCTGCAGAAGCAGGGGGGTTTTAAAGACTTTCGCACCAAATTGCCCATCTGACAGAAAAACACTTTAGTGCCGGACGCCTTGCTATGAAGCAGCCGGTAACTGTTGCTATGCGCTGCTGTGCTCCAGATGTGCTGGTGTCTGCAGTATGTAGCATAAGGTGCACTTCAAAGGAGCTGAGCAGTCGATGACCACAGTCATCCTCAGCCTGGGAACACAGGGGCGGCTGCCGACGCCCACGTGGGGCCCCTTAATGGTTCTTTCTGGCCCACCTGTGATGATGTCCTCGATGGTGCCGTCTTTGCCCTCGTACACCGGTCGATGGTCTTTGGCTTGCCGCTTCCGCAGCTCTGCGATCAGCTCCTGCTGCTGGTGCCTCTTCTTTTGCGCCTGGACCTTCATCAGTAGAGAGGATTTGTGCTTATCTAGCGGTTCTTTTTTTAGCACAGGGTAAACTTTGCAGAAGATTCATTCAGCTGAGCTTAGACTGTACCTTGGGGTCATGCTGTTTAGCCTCCTGAGCCAGTAACTTTTCTCTCATTGCTTCCTCTTGTTTTTTCTTCAGTTCGTTTTCCTCCACAGCATCCTGTTGAGACGGGAAAATATGGGGGCGGGGGATGAACTACAACTCAAATAAATCCAAGTCAACAGATTTCTGTGACCCGTTTTAGCACAAGTTCAGAATTCCAACATAAACAGGGAAGGCATGCGTCACATATCTTTGTGAAACAAAACCTAAATAACTGCAGAAACTGTACTCAGGGAAGCAGATGAGAACATTTCTCCTTTTTTATGATTGTTTTTTTTTTTTAACGCAATCACCTTTTGTTTTCACGTTTATTAACTCAACAACCATACCATAACAACCATAACAACACTCTAATGAGTTTTGAAAAAAAAAAAAAAAACTACAAATAAAAAAGAGCTAAAATCCACTTCGTGCATCTAATAACCCGAGAAAGCTGGCTGTGAGTATCACAAGATCATAAACACAACATAATCTGTCCTGCCATGTGTTTGTGGGCAGAGAACAGCAATTTGGACCAATCAGTGGCCCACACATGCAGACATTGGTGGGCGAAAACATTCAGCAGTCACAAATTACTCAAAGGACATGATCTATGCAAAATCCATTATGCCAACCAACCATCATAAAACTTTAAATGTGCAGCAAAAGTATGAATATTTCTTCAAATAACTAAACTAAACTAAATGTTTTTTTTTTTTTTTTATAAATATAAAAAATATAAATATAAAAAAATCCAAGTGTGGTGTGTATTATTAAAAATAAAATGCCTTCGAGAGTCATCTCATTAGTAAACAGTGAACTATCTGTAAATTAATCTGTTGAGGCCTAAAAGGTTTGTTGGAGGACATTCATGAACAAATTGCATCATAAAGACAAAGGAACAAACCAGGGACGTCAGGATGAGGCTGCAAAACTCTGAAACAGGAAACCCAGGACACAGAACGGAGCAACAAACTCAATGTGAATCAGGTGCTGGACAGTGAAAAATCGAGAGCTTATAGTGACAGATCAGATCAAACTCATGATGAATAGGGAAACATCAGACCCGGAAATGTGACTGCGGGGAAGATGAAACAGTGGAACATGTCATTTTGAGTTGTAGGAAGTATATGATTCAGAGAAACAAGTTAATTAGAAACCGTAGTAAAATGAAAATGAAATTTGATATTGTTGATTTAATGCAAAAGTACTCGAGAAGCAGAGGATATCAACTTATATTAGATTTTTTGAAACAGAGTAAATTGTATAATAGGACATAGTTTTTTTTTTTTGTTTGTTTGTTTTTTTGCTTTGTTTTGTTGTCAAGTGGTCCACAGTCCTTACCAGTTGGTGGCGGTAATGCTTACCTAATTTTTCTTGCCAACCGCCAATAAATATCAAGAAGAAGAAGAAGAAGAAGAAGAAGAAGAAGAAGAAGAAGAAGAACTCATGATAATTAAGCGGCAGCATGTGAATAGCATGAGTGAAGATTATTGGTGGTGGTGAGGGTCAATACAAACCATAAAAAATAAAACAAGTAACAGGAAAGAAACTAAAGAGGACATAATAAACCAAGAGAGGATAATACTAATCAAAGAAAACTAAATGGAAATAAATGAAGAACAAAATGTAAGAATAAACTAAGAAACTAAAGTAAAGATAGATGAATAAAGTGGTATGGCAAGACCTTTCGAGCAATAATTAATACAGAGGACTGTATGGCAAGAACTGACTGTTTTCAGATAAAAAGGTGCGATAATATTGTTGAAGTGCCGTGGGTTTGTTGGGACCACAGGTATTACTAAGAAGAAATATATTTTACAGACGATAACAGTAATAAGGAGCTTATCGCTTATTTATGTTTTTAATTACAATAGATTTGACATATTTATTTCTTCAATATTATTTTTCATGTCAGTGTTAATGTAATGAGGCTGTTCAATGACTCCATGACATTTTCAATTTGACTCATTAGGATTTGATTAAGAACCAGCTTTGTTCTTTGTAATTTCTGTCAAGCAAAACTATTAATCTATAAATCAATAGACAGGTCTAAAGATATATTCCATGTTTCTGTCCCATGCTTATATGGCATTAAAAGGATCTGGAACTTTATTTTTCCACTGAAAGCTCTGGTTTGGACAGTAAATGCCATGTGAGTGAAATTTTATGGATAATACTCTGATATCCCATTCTCCTGAAGGCAGCACAGAGCTGCAGCAAAGAAACTCACAGAAACACTGAAGAGAAGCGTTATGATTAATATAGTTGCAGTTACATCCACGTTTTAATGTTCCAGAGCTCAGTCTTTATGCATAAAGATCAATGTTTAAACTGGCATTGTTGTACATCTTTTAACTTGTCATTTTGTGCAATATTTAACAACTAACATCAGAAAATGGCACAGAACAAGAATACTTTTTTCCACTCTGGCTGCTGATAGGCCTACCGATTTTAAATTGAATGTCTATTTATTTTTCACAGACGCTTGTAAAAATAATTTCTATTCATATGGCCTTTTTGCTCTCTGGGAAATTATTTTTGATGATAAATACAGAAACAACCTTAAAAATCAAAACATCAACAATAGTGATAGTAATATTAATAGTGAAATTATATTCAGTGCAAAGTAGCCTACAAATTCTTTGCTGGGTGGCGGTGAGGAACCTGGATAATGGATAGGGGGGCACTGGCCTAAAAAAGGTTGAGAAACACTGATCTAAATCTTTAAACACAACATTATTTTCAGGGTTCTGGTTTAGCATTGAGACTTTATCCCAACAAAATTCTGGATTGTTCTCAAGGTTACCTTGTGTGTCCCTCAGTAAGGACAAACCCAATAAATCTGGAGTTACTGTCCAACTCTCTACATGAACTCAAACAGACACTTGTGCCCTTAAATCTGTGTCTTGTACATTTCCTTAAGCAGATCCCATAAATCCAGTCTGAGAACAATCCCAGGATGTGTGCTGTGTGGCGAGGCCTGGGCGTGGCTGTCCGGGGTAAAAGCCCAGAGGTGGGGTGGGGGGGGGGCAGTCTAAACACCACAGCTGCAACTCTAAAGTCAGCCCCAGCTGGCCTTTCCTGTTATTTGCCTTCAGACTACACGCCACGTCCTGTGGCACAAAGAGGCAGCCAAACTTTGCTCCTCTCCGCTCCGAGGCGGAGCTTAAAACAAACCAGGGAACTTCCCAGAAGGCCTGCAGAGAGGACCGCGGCATGTCAGCACACAGAGGCGAGGAGAGGTCGCCGGGCTCACCTTGTAGGCCTTGATGAAGCGCACAAACACGGGGAAGAACACTGAGGGCGGAGTCGTCTTGGCGCTCTCTCCAAAGTAGCTCACCACACTGTTGAAGGCTTCCTAGAATCGACAGGGAGGAGAGTGGAAGCGCAGTTTGTAAACACTGTTGAGTCAGGAGCAAACAGTGGTTATGTGCGAGACGTCAGAGAGCTGAAAATGTGTTTTGTTTTCCCCCCAGCATCTCTTTGGATATTTAGTGAGAGCTTTAGAATCAGTACCTCTGCCGTCTTTGCGTCCCGCTGCAGCTTGTCCAGCTGCGGATCGCTGGCCTGGACGAAACCTTTCAGCACCGGATGGTCATGGAGACTGCATTCCCTTCGGATCAGCTCCATGCCTTTGCCCAGCTCTCGAACGTCAAGCAACACGTTTTCCAGAGACACTGCACGCAGTTCAAAAGGGTCAGGAACTTTAAAGCCTTATCGACTAAAAACTCTGTAAAGGTTTGGAGCTTACTCACCCGCCGCAGCTTTATCCACAAAGTGCAGTTCATTGTAGAAGTTGGCCAGTTCTGGGTACTTCTCCTTCACAATGAGAGCGATGTAGTGGAGCAGAGTCATTTTCCTGTCCGTGGACTTTGTGTCCAGCAGCTGCACAGCAAACGATATACAGAATAACATCAGCAAAAAAAACAAAAATACAAAGCAATTTGTATTTTTGTTTACAAATCTAGTTGGCTAGATTTTGCTTAGTTTAAACTCACCAGATCAAGACTTTGTAGCTTAAAGCCATAAACACTCCCACGTTTACTGCTGTTCATGTAGTTTCCTAAAGCTAAGATGATCTAAAAGACAAACAGAATTATAAGTTTTTGTTACCCAACAAAACAAACACAAGCCGCACAAAAGCCGCTACAGAAACCCTCGCCAACCTCAAGCATCCTCTTCAGCTTTGGCGAGGATTTCACCGAGCCAGACGCAGCGATGATGGCGTTGAGCTGCGGGGTGAGCATGCCGATGCTGTCTGCAAAGTTCCCGACAAAGGTGATAATGTTCATCCTCTGGGTGAGCCGCTCGATTTTGCTGAACAGCAACATGAAGCGGTCCTCCTCGGCCAGCTGGTCCAGAGGACGGCGCTCGCGCTCGTACTGACGGAGCACCTTCACCTCCGCCTCGGTGGGCAGGAAGCGCATCAGGCACTCCACAAAGTCCACAGGCAGGGCCTTGAGGTCAAACCTGTAAAATAGCAACACTCATTTGTACCTTGTCCAATGGGTAACCATTTTGTTTTGTTCAGCTTATTGGAGATGCGTACTTCTCAATTGCTTTGCAGATCTCCTCTGTGGTCTTGTTGGCTTTTCGCAGCGTGATGGCCAGGTTTTTAGACCGATTGGCGTCAAGCAGAGTGACTTTGTTTACTGCCTTCTGAGAGACTTTACTCTTTGTGCAAGAAAGATCCACAACAGGACCCTGGGCTCTCGTCTTAAACAACTCCTCGAATTTCTCCAGATCCAGCTCCTGCATGAGAAATACGTCATGCCTTCTGATTCTAAACAGATACGAAAGACCCATTTCAACCCTCCATACTGAGTGTAACTAAACCATTTTCCCCTCAAAAGTAAAAAACATAAAGAGGACAAAATGTGCTAAAGAAAATTAAGGAATGACAGACTACAAACCATTACAAACTGCTAGCCATAATGCAACAAGGTGGAAACATTTGTAAATGTAAAACTGACAGAGTGGGGTCAGCAGATGCTGAGGGGAACAGACTGTAGAAGTCACCAACTTTCTGCAAAGTAAACAGCAACAGGCCTCCAAACATCATGTGGCCTTCAGCAGCATAATGCGTACAGAAAATTTGATCCAATGGGTTTCTTTGGCAGAGTGGCTGCATCGAACAAGTGTAACACAAAGCTGCTTCTGGACTCTACTTCTCCCTTAGATTCAAGTGACTTTCAGTTTCTCATTTGACTGCTTGACTCTAAACTGTGCTTTATTTCTTTAAGATGATCAGAGGTTCTAATAGCTTTTATGCAGCAGTCCCAACTTTATTTTACAAAGGGTTTAATAATGATTTAGCTCAGAGGAACATGCCTTTTAGCAACTCACCCAGGCTGACATTACCACAACAGACATTGAGCAAGATAAGAAGGAAGATGTCTTTTTGATTGTTTGTTTTTCTAAATCAACTGATCTGTAACTGTTTCCACCACCTCCAAAACCATTTTAAACCAGAATGTTTAAAAAAAAAAAAAAAAAGAAACCCAACATGTAACAGAAGACTTCTCTTCTGGATGTACCTCCAGCACACGCTCATCATCAATCTCGTTGAAGACGGTGCCGTTGATCTGATTGGGCTTTAGGGCCGTCCAGTTAAATACAGGCAGACGGAACTTCGTCTTGATTGGCTTCTTGATTCTGATAGCTGTGGGGAGGGATTTTAAACAAATGATGTTAAAGTAGGCTGCAAATTGTTAGAACCATCCAAAACAAAGAACATCACATTGATCTCACCTGACAGACCCAGGGTCATGATGACGGAGGGAGAAGCATCTGGCAGTGGAGGCGCAGGTGGAGGAGGAGGAGGCGGTGGAACCGGAACAGCTGTGATTAATGCAGAAACTAATATTAGAACAGTATGAGCTATATTTCCACTGATGTAGCTTTTCTATTCAGTGCAAAATATTTCTTTTACTCCTAAATCAAACATGGTCTAATAATGTAAAGAACTGAAAACACAAGAAACTGTTTGGTTTTTTTTCCATTTCCTGTCTGGGTCAGCTGCACAGTCCTGTTACCCGTCACTTTGCTCTGGCATGAAAGAGCATAGGTCCAGAGCTGAAACCAGATACTCTCTGAGAGTGTGAAGTAAAACAAGAAAACTTTCACATGCATCACCTAAAACAGAAGGCAGAGGAGGGGGAGGTGGTGGAGGCGGTGGAGGAGGCGGTGGAGCTTCACTTGCAGGTGGCAAGCTGGTGTCTGGTCCTCCGGGTTCCGTCAGCCCAGTCGTGGAACCGAACATCAGCTGTCCAACGTTCCCCAAAGTAATCCCGATCCTGCCGCCCACGGCCAGCGGCTCGATGGAGATGTCGCCGTCGGGCTTCTTGTGCAAACGGATGGTGCCTTGCTGCTCCAGCTCCAGCAGCCGCCGCTCGATGTTGACCTGCCTCTGGAACGCAGCATCCTTCTCCTTGATCATCCTCCTCAGGGTGTTAACCTGGGTGTTGGTCGACTCGTACGTCTCCTGAGCAGCCACCAGGGGGCGGTAAAGAGCACGTTATGAGAGCTCCAGCACTTTATAGAAACATCCTGTTTCCTTGTGACCTCATTTTTTTTCTCTTTTCATTTCATTTCAACTCATCTCAAACAGATTATTTGCTCAAATAGGAAACTCTCAAAGCCACACGTAGGCCAAACGGCAAAAAAAAAAGAAAAAAATTACAGCATAGCAACTAGAGCTCACCCGTATTGCTTGCAGGTCTTTATCTTTCTGGAGTAAAAGCTTCTCCAAATCTGCAACTTTCATCATCGTTTCATTCTCCACCTCCAGCAGCTTCTCAGTCACCTGAGAAGACGACACGGAGAGAGTAACGGGGTGATGAGAGGGCATCTTCCCCAGCTCCGCTCCCTTCTTGACACTGCATCATCAATAAGAAATGAGATATAGCCAGCAGAATGATGCAGCATGATCATGACACAGCTTTTAGTTTTGATTTTGATGGCATTGCACGTGCTGCTCTGGAATGCACCAAGAATCTTCACTCTGATCTTCCCCCACCATTCCTGACCCCTGAGAGCAGGGTTTGTTATGAAATTCCTCAAATGATGTCAGGGCTGCCTACAACCTTCTCCCAGTGAAAGAGGCCTTTAGCACAGCAGTGTGGGATTGGAAAAAAAAACAAAAAAAAAACCACTAAACACAGCGCGGCGAGGACAATAATAACATTGTTCCTCACACACTATTTTCCCGCATTCCCCCACCCAATTATTATCTCCAACCAGTTGTGAAAAGCAAACAGAGTAGATTTCTAATTACCGCATTGAGACAGCCAAGTTAAGTAGGCACAACAGCGGGCACCGAGAGCAGCGCTGGTGGTCCAGACTGGGTGGTGCACTTACATGGGACAGGTGCTCCTCCAGTTCCTCCACCTTCTCCAGAGCCGCGTTTTTCGTCTCGGCGTCCTCCAGGAGGCCACCCACGTCAAACACGTTGTCCAGGTAGGCCTGGATCTGCACTGACAGCTTGTCGCTCTCTGTGTGCTTCGATTTCTGACGTTAACAGTGCCAGTTAGGAATCAGCGAGATCTCTGTGAAATTTTAAATGTTTTGGCTCAGAATTAATGGTTTCCTTACCTCTAGGTATTCATCAAGTCCCAGCTTGGTGAATTCAAACTGCAAATGGACTCTGAAGTTCATGTCTTCGACTGAGTGGACCACGATGTTAATAAACTGCATGCACGCAACCTAGGCCACAAATGCAAACAGACTGAGATTCCATTTATACCCGGTACTGTGATCTGTATCTGGATAATGACACCAAATCCACTGAGTCTTGGATTAACACCTGCCATTAAAATGAGTTTTTACTTGTGTAGAGATCCAAGTACGAACCGTATTTTAAGTTAATGCCAACTAGAAACAGAGTATTTGATCAACACATATCTTGACACTAAAAGAAACACGTATGGCTTTTCCTACCATGAAGTCGATGTTTCCCTCCTCACTACGAAAGTAATCCATCAGTCTCTCGAAGCGATGCTTCTCTTTACAAACCTGAAATGAAAAAGGTGCAGCAACACAATTTTTGTGAAAAGTTTGTAAGAGACCAAATTTGTGTCTTCGGTGTTTGTGTTATGCTTGCAATATCCAACATGCTAGCAATAACAAATTGTCTATTATGTTTAAGTTGGGTATTATGCACATAATAAACAATAATTTGCATGTTGCACATTTTAAATGTATAAAAAGTGCTAAAATGCTGGCAACATCTTGTAGTGAACATTTCAGCAATATGTTCACCAACATGTTGTGAATTTGCTCTGTATGTAAATGATTTCATATTAAAAAGTGCTTTTTTAAAAAAATATATATTTTACTTTCACTATCCCTAAATTTGTATCCACAGCAATATGCAATACTGTATTTTGAAGACAGACAATTTGAGAACATCAAAAACATCAAATTCTTTCCGCTGGGAATTCCATCTTCTATGGAACCTTTTTTAAAAAAAATTAAAATCATTTTTAAAGTTGGAAATTTCAAATAAACAATTTTTTTTATGTTCATAAAAAAATATCCATAATAAATAACTTGTTTTTATGGACATTTATTAAACAGAAAGCTGCTGTTCTTTTAGAAAGCAGTAGATGGCGGTAGTTTGAACCCCCTGTCCTAGACTATAGAGTAAAAATACACAAGTAGAAAGAAGCAGGTCTTTTATAATTAGTTCAAAATTACACTAGGCACCTCTTTGAAGTTATCAAAGGCTGAAAGGATGATTTCATGACCTCCTCGAACAAGACAAACAGCAGCAAGGAGCTCGAGGACCAACGCTTTCGTCCTGGAAGTGTAAGAGAATCTCATAAAAACAAGACATTTTAAACTAACACTGGAATATAAAGCTACTCAGAAAATTCTAAAAAATGTATTAATATAAAGAACATTAAGAAGTTATAAGTTATAATCCACATCCAGTATTAAACAAAACTTTTTTTTTGACTGATTTTTAAACGTTTGTCCTCACACTCTTCATTATAAAGTGGTCAATCCTGTGGTTCACCACTAATCTTTCTTTAGTAAACATTCCTTTTACAGCTTGCAAGCGTGCCTCTGATCCTCAACTTCAGAGAGAAGCTGAGCCCCATAGAGAATGAGGAAGCATATCAGATGAGCTGGCTGCACGGTTTCACCTATTGTTCAACTGGCCTGGTTGTAGGGGGCCCGGGACTCCTCAGGTTCTTACCGTGGGTTCTTATTGTTCAGGCTGAGAGCGATTTCATTGACAGCATGTGCATGAGACATGACCATATTGAAGCCATACTGCATGGAGAGACAGAAAAACAGACAGTGAGCAGGATGTGGCAAGAAAAAAAAAATGTATGTGTTCAACACTTGACAGCACAGGAAACGCATCATCCCATCCGTGTCAGACTGTGCACCACACAGGACTGTGCAACGTGAAATGCAGGTGCAGCCGCTTGTATACCTGATAGTTCATGATTGCTCTCAAGCACATGATGCACACATGCACATCATCTTTTTGGCTCACGAGCCTCGAGTTCTTGATGGTTTTGCTGTTTGAAACGGATCCATAGCTGCAACAGATGGAATAAAGTTACAAGTTGAAATTGTCCAGTGATTTATTTGAGTTCAATCCTGCTGATTGTCTGCCTTCCTCATGACTTGGTATGACAGTGGCTCATAGAAAGCGAGAAAATTACAGAGAACAGGGACGGGGGAACAAAAACAAATACTTTTTTTGAGGTCGCAGATGCATTATGGGAAAGGTTTGGTTTCCTTTTTGCTGCCAGGCGACCGAAATGTGAGATCACACACAGCTGTTATGCAAATGTACTGCAAAGTCATCATGTGTTCACTTTTACTTCACACTTTTCCGTTAATTTTTTCTGGTCTATTCATTAATATCTCAATATGTATAGGTGCAACTCTGAATTAGAATCAAATCAAAAGTAACTTATTTAATGAATTCAATTTAAAAAGTTAAACACATTTTGATAGTAAAATCATTACAAATATATGTCTACAAAAAGGCTTATTTTAGCATAAATTTGGTTCGATGAGGAGTGGAATATAACACGAGACCCAAAAAATTAAGCAGTGCAAAACATTAGTGGTGGACCCCAAACCGTTGGATCTCTACTGCACTACTCATCATTCCAAAAGTCCAGTACTGTTCACAATTGACTCAATTCTGTTGTTAACCCAATTGCTTGTGCAACTTTAATTTTACTGCCCTGTTTCTGTCCACTTAGCTCTCCATGTTATGTTTGGATATAGCATTGTGAATAGGCAGCTTCTAGTACAATCAGTTTTTGCTCTACAGGTCATCAGAATCCATGATTGTGTCGATCGTAACACGGCTGGAGCAGAACATTTCTGTGTTGAAAATATTTTGTCTTCTTTTTTGGTTTGATGCGATTCTGCAATTTTCGAAAAAAACAAATTCTATGTATTTGTAAACGTAAGCTATGATCTTCTACATTTACAGAATTAAATATATTACTGTTGTGTGTAATGAAATTATATAATAGGTTCACTTTTTTAACTGAATTTCTGACATGAATTATATTTTTGATCATATTCTAATTTATTGAGATGCACTTTTCACATATGGTTATTCTAAAACAGTTTTTATCTAAAATTTTACATTTATAAAGCTTCATATTTCACTCAAATATGCATTCTCATCACCCCTAACATCTAACTTCTCTTTGTCTCCTTGTTATGCTGCAGTGATGAGGAGAACTGCCAGACATATGCTGCTGCTAACAGCTGGCTCTCATCTGTAGACGAAGAGGATGCACATCTGGCTGGACGAGCCAATAACAATGAGAGACACAAAGTTCTAAAGGTCAAAGACGCTCAGCTTCTATGTTTGATCGAATTTATGCATAACAACACCGAGAAAGCGATAACCTAACCCCATAATTTATTGAAGCAGACTCCTGAGAGACAACAGCCCTGAGACTTGCATGCTAATTCATGTTTACAACATTCAAGGGGAAAGCACAGAGAGCCAACTGGAGGGCGAGCTAAAAGCGGGGGAAGTTACGTACCGCAGGACAGACTGGCGGGCAGAGCGCACCAGTGTGTTGCAGAAGGGTTGGGCGCCCATATGGTGCAGATCCTCTATGGACCTGCTCCATGATTTAGCTTTGTCCAAGAAGCCATCCTCCCCAATTTCCAGCCCCTCAAAATCCAACCTGGGCCACGCACAGACAGACAGAGGAAGCCAACAACAGAGGCATGGGGGAGGGAGACGAGGGATGAGGGAGGCAAGGTTAGCGAGACAGCTTGGTAGAAAGCCAGGCGTTATCAGGAGTACCGAAGGACGGGAAGCTGCATGATGGAGCTTAGCACAGAGATTAATTTCAGGCAACATGTAGCTCGAAGCTAAACCATGTAGCAACTGTCCAGATGTACATTCACACTGCAACAAAGCTTTTAAAACAATCCAAAAGAAGACATTTTAGATGCACAGGCAGCGTCCCCACAAGCTCTACAGGACGCAGCAGTTGGATTCCAGGCCAATCCCAGTTCCTCAGGAAAGGTTTTAGACCGGAGAGGTGTGAAGGTGTGGGTGTACTCACATGACAGCACACTGGGCAAAGGAGAGGTACTCAACCAGGACATCAAGACCTCTGTTCTCGTCATTGAGGAACTCCCTGACCCACCTGTGATGCATAAAAACACAGAGGGGTCACCAAACCAGGAACACGCCTTCACACTACACTTTGAGATCTGCTCTTGACATTTTAATTGCAAAAATATAACAAACAAGTAAGAGAGACAGAAACTCTAGAAACTTTAGAAAGAAAAAGGGAAATGTGAAAGATTTAAGGCAGAACAAAGGCTGCAGAAGATGACAACAATTCATCATAATTTACAAAATGAGATGTTTTAAAAGACTGTGCACTAAAATGACTCAGTGCAAGAGTAATGAATTGAATTATGGATGCAATATGTATATAACTACTGTAGCTACAGTGTATGTATGCAATTAAGTGTAACACAATTCAATCAAGTATCTGTGGCAAGACAAAAAAATGTTTACAGATGCCATTCTGTCACAGTGACGGGTTTGAACTCGAGAAAAATAGGCAAACATTTAATTCTCAAAATGTGCAGCGCTGGTAGACCCACACAAAACACCAGATCCCTCCCATTTTATAATTGTGAGCTACTTTCTGTTGGTCTATCATAGGAAATCCCAGTAAAGTAGATGAAAGGTGGGATTGTAATATGCTAAAATGTGAAACATTCAAGGAGTATAAATACTTTGGCAAGATACTGCATATCACAGTAGCTTTAGAGAAAAAAAGCAGCATAGTTTATCATGTCTTTGCATGAAGATGAAGAATAGAGAGGGTCCAAGATAATAATGTTTGAGGTTCATGAATTAAATCTAATATTTTTTTATGAAAGCAAGTTCCCTAAATACCCATGGGAATCCCAGGAGACAACCATGCCTGTATTATTATTATTCTTTGCAGCAGACAGACTATGAAGTAAATTTGATATTTAATCAGATTAATCTGGCCTATAAAATGTAGGGATTAGATTAAAACCAAGGTCTGATCATCTTCAAGACATATGCTTATAAATTAGTTTAGTTATTTACTACTTTACATCAAAATCTACAACATGGAACAAAGTTTTGTAAATCCTGTTTAAAAGGAACAAACAGACAAAATGATTAAGATAAATATGTATTTCAAAGTCCCCCAGTAGACCGTATTTGTAATGTCTTTAGTCTTCTACATAGAACATAACGATGTTTTTTAATTGATTTTTTCTTTTTATTAATCTTTAAGACATGATAGCCCCTATTCCTGCCATTTCTTATGTAAATGTGTCTTATGTAAGGTCAAGAGAAGAAAAGTCTGGACTACAAATTAGCTGCTTTAAAGTAGTTCATGATCAGACTCTTCTACAGTGTTTTATTTGACCTTTCCTTACAAGATTACAACTTTAAATAAGGTTGACAGTTTTCAGAGTTTCCTTTGCAATGGGCAGGGGGAAATTTTTTTAAAGTGTTTTCAGCTTTGTTTCAATAACTTTTCAGCTCGTCTACAACCCGTCAGGTTAAATGTCACACTGCGACTCTTCCTAATTCTATAAACTGTTAAAGCAATTCCTGCGTTACGCCAAAGTATACATCGCAACACATCTAGAATAACACCAGAGAAAGGCTGAAGATATTTTCCGAGACGTTTTCCCCGGCCAGAGTGAAAGAATTGGGGGAAAAAGGTCCGCGGAAACAAAATGCTTCAGATTTCCAGGGATAGAAACCAACTCTAAACAAAGGAATTCCCATTGCACCCAGTGAAAGAATGCAGAGAGCATATGGCAGAGAAGTGGGCTCAGGTCGAAGCCCCTGACACTCCACAATATTTAGTCTGCCTCCCCCGCAGACTCCTGCTCAGCTCCTCCCCATTTTCTTCAGGAAACTTCAGGGGGGCAGGATTTGGGTAAAAGGTTCTTAAAATAGTCCCGAAACGCTGGATATGATTACCGGCTGCTAGTCATCCGATGGATAAGCCGGGCTGAAAACCAATAAAGACCCTCAGATGAAGCGGAGGGAAGGAAGGAGAGAAGGAAAGAGGGGTGAGAAGAGGAGCAGAGGAAAAAAGAAAGGCAAAGATCATCAGCTTATTGTCCCAGCCTCTGTATCCCTTCTAGCCTGGGACCCCCTCACTCTTTCCTCTACATATGTCCAACTAGTTGCCAGTTCTGATTGTGTAGGCAATGCCAGTAACAACACACAGTAAGGCCCCAGATTCTCTCGCTCTCACACACAGATGTGCAGAAACCAACATCTGTTACGCTCAGTCCCGCCCACATAAGTCTTCTGAAAATATTTCTCTTGGTTGTCTTTTGTGCTTTTTTTAATGCTTTAAAACTGATTTTTACACTCTTTTTAAAGGGTCAGAATCAGTAAAAAGAAAAAAAAAAAAAAACATGATACAGTTTAAATGTTGCAATTGCTCTACAAATGAAATAAATTAAATGCCCACATAGAAAAGTCTCTTTGTGTTTCTGCTGCCGTCCACTGTGTCCAGCTATCCCTTGGTCAGCCTGGCTTCCCGTCCTTCTGGCGAGAACAACAAAGCTTCCTGCTTAACAGTGTGGAGGCATCACAATGGCTACCATCTGGGCATTATGAGGACCAGCTCCATGAGGCAGAGCTGCAGACCTTGGTAAGTTAGAACAATACGTGGAGATCTGGACACTAAAGCTCTGGGACCCTGTAGCAACCCACAAAGGAATAGTCTTTACAAAAGAAAAACTGTAAAGTCCCCCCAAATGTCCCCCCCCAAGCTTTTAGCACCAGTACATACAGCTGTGCAATTCATCAGAAGATAAGAGCTGATTACCCAATGTGGTTGGTCCGCAGTGATATCTCCAGCTCCCTCAGGACTTTTGTGGATTCCTGCACACGCCGACGAAATTTCTGATAAACACGACAAAAACAGAGTTAGCCGCAGATTCATCATCATGACAAACTGTTATTTAATGGGTAGTGACAGATTACACATTGCTTTAAGATAATACTCCACCCATGCACACTCTTACACATTCATCTCTGATAAAGCCTGCTGTCTGCAGTGCTTAAAGTATTCGTACCCCTTTGATATTTTGTGAAATTACAAATACAACTTTCAATGTTTTATATTTGGATTTTATGTGATAAAACTCAGTAATCATTTTGAATTGGAGAAAAAAAAGAAATACAGAGCTTTTGAAATCTTTTCAAAACAACATCTGAAATGTGTGGCATGCATTTGCATTTAGCTTCACTGAGTCTATACATTGCAGAACCAATTTGCTTTTCTCTAAGCCGCTCAATCTTTTACAGTCTTAGTTTTTTGCAGCCTTGACAGGTTTTCTTCCAGGATTGCTGTGCATTTATCTCCATCCATCAGCTTCCCGCAGCATGATGCTTCCACCACAAGTCACATTGGGAAGGTGTGCTCATTTTAGAATAGAATAGAAAAGAATAGAATTCTACTTTATTGTCATTGCACATGTCACAAGTACAAAGAAATGAAATGCAGTTTGCATCCATCCAGAAGTGCACTGTTAGTTCTTCTTCACAGTGTTTTGCGCAAAGGCTCAAGAAAGTTGATTGACTGAACAGTGTTCAGTGATATGTTCAAAGTGTGATACTGTTTTATAACCTAACTTTGATTTAAACTTTACCAGACTGTCTCCCTGACCTGTCTGCTGCGTTCCTTCTTTGTCCATTATTGTTCTCCAACTTCTGCACTGCCTTGACAGAACAGCTGTATTTATACTGACAGATACATTCACAGAGATATGGTTTATATTTAGGGGTATCAGAACGCAGGGGGTTAAACACTTATGCATGCCACACTTTTCAGATGTTTACATTGAATGACTTCTGAAATGTTGTTCTTCTATTGTATAAATTAAAAATGAAATATATTGATGATTCTGATTAGAATCTGACAATGGTCAGGCATTCCTGCAAGACACAGAGGCATCCAAGCTATTTGTAAACAAACTGGACCAGAAGTAGATTTTGTTCTTTAGTTTGTTTAGTTGCTTTGTTGGATTTGTCAAAAATCAGTGCAGCTCCACTTCCAGACAACAAGTTTATGTTCCCACCTTTCGTGTGACTCCGGGGTCTAAGTATCCTCTGAGCTTCTGGATGTAGGTGTGCGGGGGGTTCTTCACTTGAAACCTCTCCTGAAAAACACAACAGGGCATTGAAATGGGAGTTTACTCCAGGCAGAGTTGCACAGGCAGCTGTACGCACAACGTCAGTGCAGGTTTAGGAAGCAGGGTAGTGTGAATTCACCTGATCGCAGATCAAATCCCATTTCTTCTCATTGTCGTACTGCCTGAGGAGCCGGGCTTTGTCAGGAGGCAGATTCATCGAATTCTGGAAAAAACACAGAAAATCTGTGTATTCATTTCACGCACGGCAACAAATGTACGTTTTCTCTATTTTGCCTATTTATAGCAGTGAGGTGAAGAGGCCTGTGGCGCCAGTAGCGGTACACGGGACAGAATTTTGGACCGTGACCTCACTTCCTGTGTTGACTCCGCATCCTGTTGCAGGAGATGATCCGCATCTCCTCCAGTCTGAGTCTCGGTTTGTTTTTCACCACAACACGCCGCTATCAGAGCCCAGGCTCATTGCCAGACCTGTTATCTAAAGCAGTCGTGAAAAAGGAAAAAAAAAAAAAGAAAACACTTCAACACCATAGGAGATGTCCAGAGGCTGCCCGTTTACTGGGCTCAAATTAAACCTTAATTGCTTCAGTTTGTGTTCCTAGACCGCAGCATTTAAGCAGTTTATGTCCGCATGACAACCGTGGAAGAAAAAAAAAAAAACCCACACACACACACATCTATATAGGCTGACTGTATGACAGAAGCTTTAGACTAATTGCTTCCTTCTGAGCCAAATGCTTGTAAACAAGGATAGACAGGGAAAAATCTTAAAAATGAGGAAGCGCAACAATAGGAGGGATTCTGACAGTGTCTGAAACTGACCGCTTCAGCAGTTCTTTTGAAGAAAAAAAAGAAGAAAAAATTTCATTTTCCTTTTGCTCAATGAACCGTCATTCACCCAAGGATCAACTGCATGACACAGGCAAAGCCACAAACTGTCTGTCGGCGTGACTTCTTAACCTGCAGCTATAATTCAGTCTGCAGATCAGAGTGTGCAGCATTGCTTCCTTCTGATGAGCTGCTCAGAGACATTCTTTTCCTCTATTAGAAGATTTAAAAAATTTTTTAAAAATGTATATTTGCTGCTATGACAACCACAGCTGTCACGGAAAAGCAGCACAACGTCACTTGTGACAGTTTTAAAGTTATTTCCCAAGGAGACACTTGGTTGCTCATCCTATCAATAAAACATTAGTAATTATGTTTTGTAAGGAGCAACGTTGGTAACTAAGGCGTGACTCTGTAGTTTAAGAGCTAATAACTGCAGATTTTCATGAGCATAGATTTATGTCACAAGGCTCTAAAAATATACAGCAATAGAAAAAAATGTACAAGAAAGTTTCGAGATGCTTTAACTGGGTGGAAAACCGTGCCAAGATGTGAAATATTTTGACTGGACTTAAAGCCTCTTGCAGAAGAGAGGGGGGGGGGCAACATGCATACCAGATGTTCAGAATTACAGAAGGAATGTGTCCTGTTTATAGTGGTAGCTTATGGCAGTAAGCTTTCTCTCTTGTCTGATGCTCTTTTCTTCTTTTTGGAGGAGAAATGTCACCTTCGGCAGTCTGAGAAGGTTTTCGCTCACAGCAGAGGAGCGGCATCTCCCAACCGTATGTTTCTCTGATAAACTGTCTGAACGGTTTTTGAACTGCACTGCCACCACACACAGACAAATGTGAACTCTTTTCCCTGTTTTTTTTTTTTTTATTATTATTTTATTTTCTTCATGCAACGTTTACGTTTCCATCTACCACTTTATCCATCTACCAGAGGAGGGGGTGAAAGGTCAAGGAGGGGCTTAAACCTAGACACACCTCTCACCGGCGATCCTCATTAGCTCGTTCCAGAGGCACACTAGGTGTTTCAAGGCCAGAGAGACATTTACTGCTTCAATATGATATTAAAGAAGCCAAACTGGAAACATCAACCTGTCTGCAATTAATTTATATTTGCTTCACTTAGTGAACTGAGATACTTTAGGAAACCCCCAAAAAATATTCTAATTTATTGAATATTATTATATATACCTCACCCCCATAGATGTAGACTGATCTTTCTTTCTAATGTAGACTGATACATAAATCGAGAGCTTTACTTTTGGCTCGGTTCTTTCATTCTAATGATGAACTAAAGCAGGACTGTGCAGCCCTCTTGCAGCCAGGCTTCGGAGGATAGATGTAAATTTAATGCTTGGTGGTCTGGCTTTGTTTATGGGGCCTGTGTGGATGCAGCCAGAAACAGAAACAGGGAGCCTCCTTTAAATCTTCACATGGGAACTCCACCTTTAGCGAGGCAGGATGGTGACAGACAAGGGCGGAGAGTCTGGGCACAGGGATGTGGATGTGAAATGCAAAGTTTCAAATTTTCTAGTATGATTTTAAGTGAAGTGCTGAGATTATTAGAAAACAAAGACAATGATTTTTTTTTTCTCGTTTTGCAGAACTGATTCAAAAAAACAACAACAACAACAACGTTGCAATTGAAACTTCATTTAAGTTTAAAAAAGGAGCAGATGTTGTGCTAAACCACACAGCGTAATCTGAGTGAAGATCACTGTTTGGGCTATGCTGGTGCTGCCAAAAATGTTCATTCGTGCCACTATTGCTTGAAAGACGTTAATTAAAGGTTACAGATGGCATCAAAGGTCGGTCAGTTCTGGCCAACATTAAACCAAATCAAACAAAAATAAATGAAGGACAATCGCGCCACAAAATATTTATAAAAAGCACAAACCAGAACTAACATAGCACAATTGATTGACACCAGCTGTGTTTGGTTTAGGTCATGTGCTTGGGCAGGGTGACCTTTGATGACCTCAGCAAGCTTCTATTGATGTTTTTAAAAAGGAACGCAGCACAAAGCAGCACAAGTAGAAATTCTTATATCCTTTACAAGAGTTTATAGAATGTGGAGTGGCCAAATGTGCAAAGCTAAAATCTAACAGGCATATTTTCATGGAACTGTAACCAATCCTTCAAAATGACTACGGCTACAATTACTCTAATACAGTTTTGGTTTTTATCTTAGACCAATTAATTTATGTCATATTTTATTTCAAAGTCGATTTTTTAAGCCTGTCCTCCTTCCTGGTGTATCCATCCCTTAATAGCTGATGCTTTTGTGGTGTTTTTTTTTTTTTTTTTTGGACAAAATCTATAGGTCGTTTCATAAAATCTATATTTTGATTAAATATTAAGAACTCGTTCTTCTTAGCTTTAAAAAAAAAATCCAACTCCACTGCTTTTTGAGAACTTCTGGATAAACACTCTAGGATCTGTCCAACCCTGAAGACTGCTTCCCTTTGTTTTTCTGGCCAGTGGTGCGTTCTCAAGTAGAACTGTAGGGCAAGGAAGCGAAGAGGAAGGTCTCCTTTTGTAGTAATTCAATTCTGACTAACTGGAAAACATGGAGACCAGATGCACAGAGAGACACTCGTCCATTTGGCAAAGACAAAGGAACAAAGGAAGCATAACATGCGTATTGTTTCAGTGTATGACTAGATGATTTCACATATAGAACTATTCATTAGAGGCAAAAACATGGAAGTATTTGACTGATGAGCAATTAATGCATAATAGAATCTGACAAAAATTCAGAGAGCCGTCACTCTGAGGGATGATATATGAGGTATTTAATAATGTCTGTGGGCGGTTTTGGTGGTGTAAACAAACACAGGTGAGAGCGTGGAGCCGCAGGTGTTATTAACTCCACTGTAAGATGTTTGCTTACAAACAATGGAGGGACAGAAGTCATAGGAGAGGTTTCCTTCCCGACAAGGTTTGGGGAATTTGAGCCAAGTAACCCAATTTAGCTAATTTCATTTCACTTTCTCCCACAGTGATGCTATCTTTCACTTCCTGTGTTTAGAAGGAGCTAAAAGAGGTCATTTTATGTGGGAGAGTGAGCAGCAGCACTTTAAAAAGTTTAAGATCCATTAGCCCATTTTAGGAGAAAAACATTACAGAAATGCCAAAAATGTTTGTGCTTGTTATGTTGCCCACGTATCCTCTCCTCCCAGCGCAGCCTTTCCTGCTGGACCTGAATCTGAACCGTACAAAGGATCCAGTGTTGGGCTTTGTTCTGATTTGATGCTCTGCCATACCCATCCTTTTGACATTTCAGCTAATTTTTTCCCCCCTTCCTTCATGTGGAGTCGCTAACAATAGCAGGTGGGTAGGGTCAGTTTATACTCTGTGATCCTTTTTATACAGTAAAACGCATAACAAGGCACAACCGGACGGACTGGTTTTAATGTCAATTCTCCCACTTAAGCAGAATGAAAGTCATGGGTGGGTAAAAGTTGAATACTGTTCAACTTAATTTTCCGGACTAATGGGTTAACAGATGATTCAGTACAATTGGTTTGTGGTAGCTCTTGTAAAATGAATGAAAAAGAACCCGAATCATCTAGACACATGGTTGTTGTAAAGCAAAAGCCTACAAGCCAACCAGGTGAGGGTGTAACTTCTAAAGCAGGGGGATATTGGAGCCGCTAACAAAGGAGAGTTTCAAAGAGTGAGCAGTTTAAGTAGCTCAGAGAGTCATGTTACTGGTTAAGGAGGCGAGTAAAGCTATCAAGGACACGGCGGAGCACTTAAGTCACACGCTGACCCCCGGGTCCGAACGCAGATATCCGACTCTGCGGGGCAACTCCATCTGGCCCCTCAGACCGGACAGCCGCCTAATCCAAACTGATTTACAATCAGCCTTGAGATGAGTTTATGACCGGCAGCTGGAGCTAGAAGCCCCCCAAAAGATACAAATGGAGAGGAGTGACAGAATGTTTCCTCCTTGACCTCGAGTGAAACATTTCCTGCTAGAAATACTGTACACGTACACCGAGCCAATAGCAAAAACACAACAAAAGCTTTTCTGCCTTATCCACCCCTGGTCAAAATGCTTCCTCTCTCACAATGTGAGTCTATATCTAATTTGATAGGCTTCGCAGGCTAGACTTGGCTATCATCGGCTCACTGGGAAAGGAGTGGGTGGCTGGAGAGCTCACCGTGCTGGACAGAGTCGCTGGCAGTCCAGACTGCAGACACTAAAGTCTCTCTGCTCATCAGGACAGAGTCCAGGGAGGAGGGACCAAAGAATCACATCAGATAAGCTTACTGTGAGATGTATGATTTCTACAGACAACAGTGAACTGAGAATAATTTCTACAGTGATTGCAAAAGTATTCATTGGATTTTAGGTCTATTTTACAGCCTCTATCAAATCAATACTGATACATATTGCGATAGACATATGATTAATACCAACAGATAGATACAGTATTCAATCTATAGCTTATTCACGTCTATCCAGAAAGGCACAGCACTCTGGGGAATGTAAGCAGAGGAAAGACTTTACCCGCACTGCCAGCTAAGCAAGGCTGGTGGTATCAATTAACCCACTCAACTCTTTGGTCACCTAGCAACTCGCTTGCGTTTTGATTACCTAGCAACAACTTGCTGAGTAACTTGCACAGCAGCAGTTTCAGGTTTTGCCACCGACCCTCATAACTGCTTAAAAATAAAAGACAACAGTGTGGAGTCAAAACTGTGGATAAGAGTTAGGTTACGCCACCAGTTTGGCAGTATTTCATATATTTAAAACAAAAAAACTAATCAATAATTATTATTTCGACTGATATGAAATGCTTATTCATCAGGCATTTTTCAGCCATACTCTATCTCCTCTGTCAGGTTTTGCTTAGCCTGTATTTAACTCCTTCCGTCCTTTATTCAATCTGACCAGCTTCCGTGTC
Organism: Brachyrhaphis roseni; assembly: GCA_903066815.1. Lineage (NCBI taxonomy): Eukaryota > Metazoa > Chordata > Actinopteri > Cyprinodontiformes > Poeciliidae > Brachyrhaphis > Brachyrhaphis roseni. The sequence continues at coordinate 222,108 of CAEFZY010017085.1, forward strand.
CCTGTTGAGATAAAAGCCAACCCTTTTGATGCTGCCACCGCCATGTAGCGCCAGGGAGAATGTTGGTGTGTTCAGAATGACGATGAGCAGTTCTACTTTTCCAACACGTGTTGGAAGAGTACAAAATGTTCAGTTCTGCTCTCATCTGACCAGTCAACATCTTTGAGCTCATTTTATAAACAGGATTTCTGCTTACGACAGTAAGGGTGACTGAACAATAAATGCATATTCCACTTGTGACATTTTGTTTATTTCTCTTCCGTGATTGGTCTTTCACGCAAAACTCCAATAAAATACATTTAGTTTCTTTTTGTAGCATGGCAAAATGTGAAGACATTCAGGGGGTGTGAAAACTTTTGTAAAACTAATTTTTTGCAGCAGATTACCTATAAAAATATATACATTTAAAAAGAGTTTCTATAAGAAACAAAAACAGCATTGGGGAATTTGCCTGCATAACAGTGCAGTCATTAATCAGTGAGTACCATAAATGAATAAATGGTCAAGACATAAAAATACTGAAGCATTCCATAATGAGTAATATAAGCTCAGCGGATCTGTATTCCCAGCAAAACCCAGAAAAAGAAGCCAACAAGGAGGCAACGAAAACAGTAGGAATAAGTTGAGCTGGCATGACTATTTAAGCATAATAAGCAACCCTAGAATGGAAAGTGATGCCCAGTCCCCACTAAACCAGAAATAACTGGAAGCAGTTCAAGATAAATATGTCCTTCTGGAAAAAATAACTTCAACAAGCCCTGAGAAGGACAGAAAGAGGTAAACATAGAACTAGCTTTTGGATATTTGCCTGTCTCACACTGACTGCACAGGAGGCCATGACTCCATGAGGTGGGCTGATCAAATTGAATGACCATCATATTTGATATCATTGTGTGCATCAGACTTTATGACAGACTCGAACATCCAATTTTATAATAATGGATGTTTCTGTCAGCGCTGCATGTTTAGATAACTCCTTTTCCGTTGCAGTGAAACACAATGAGAGGAGACAGGATGGGAGCTTCAGCTGTTGCCGTCACAGAGCTGCAGGGACTTCCGCTAACTCTTCAGGAAATCAACGGGTAACTTTGGGTTTGCTCTGCTGCGGGGTACATGCGGATCTGACACATCCACTGTCGCAGCGAGTTTGTTTTAAGTTTAATTTCGGCGCCTTGTCCAACTCCAGGGTAAGGTCTCACTGAACCGAAAGCGACAGAGCGGAGTGTGAGAAAACACGGCCCCCCTTTCTTCAGTGCGGACACCCGATCGGCCTCCTCGCTCTTTGGCGAGGTAACCCAAACCAGGCGAGGATAACAAAGCGTGCACACACAGAGATGCTGGAAGGAGGGGACAGCAGCGAAGCACACACTACCAAACCAAAAAACACAAGAAACAGAGACCGTCGCTCATTCTGGTGCTGGGCCTTCTGTACAGATATAAGCAGGAGTAAGAAACAGTGGTGTAGGTGTTTATGGGAAAAAACAGCACAAGAAGGGGAAAACCCACCATCAGAGCACGAATCAAAATAAACCCACTTTATAACTTCTGATTAACTCCCTGACCTTTCACTATGAAGGTAAAATGCATAATGCAAAAACATCTAAGACTTTATATTCATTTTAATCTCTCAGAAAAAAATAATGATCCTCCAATGTCTAAAGGATTGTTTCTAAACAAAGTTTTGTAAGGGAGGACAAATAAAGGTAAAATGGCTCAAACTTTCACTAAACTGTGTCCATCTCATACGGGATGCTAAAACAATGTTATATCAAGCTTACAGCTGCGCTGCTAGGTTTTCTATCCTCCTCTAGAGGCAGTCTGAGCGCTCTCCACTATGAACCTACGGCATGTCTCCTCATCTTCGACATCTGAGTCAGGCTGCTAAGATAAATAACTTCCAAACTCTTCTTTTCAACACAATCAAATGGACAAAACAACAACAAGATGGCAGTGAAATGCTACTTCCAGTTCATAAATCAACAACCTTCTCTCAGAGCCCATTTGCTACTTGGTTAGCTTAACCGGTGATGCAGAAGCGATAAACAGCAATGATAAGTTGGTTCAAACTAAAAAGAAAAACAATTATCATCACAGGCTTCTTTAAAGGCTAACCCACAAAAGTAACAGATAAAGGGTCCTGCAGGGTCCACCTGAAGCCAGAGAGTTTTTAGAAGCTTCAAAAGTGTGTAATCATTTGTTTACATCTTCTGATCTCTTCTTGAAAACAAATGTGATGTAAAACAGAGCAGCTTAGAAATTTGACATTACTGTTCAATACTGGATGTTTTTTTTCCACATAATTTCTGCCTGATCCAGCACATAAAACCTTTCAGAGTTATTTATTTATAACTCTGAGCTATAAATAAATAAGTACCAATCAGGTGTTCCTGCTCCATACTCTGATTTAGAGTTTTATTTAAGTCTGACTTGTTGACTCAGATTGACACTTTTTTTGTAATCACTGTAATTCATTCCAGAGGAAAAAAAACAACGTTTAATCTGATTCAAGTAGTAGTTTTGAATCCATCAGCAAATACAGAAATGACAAGATTATTCTCACTTATAGGGAATATGTTCCTAACCTTTATTTGATTTAATTTTTATTTTATGAAGCTCAAAAATGTACACACTGTCACTTAAACTTTTTATCTACTACAACGAGTTCCTATATTTGACACACTGCCAATAGATCAAAGACAATCAAGGAAAAAACTCTCTTTTTCCTTGATTCACAGGAAAAAGTGAATCAAGCTTCCTCTTCTTGGTACATCTTTACCTAATTCATTCAGAGATTTAAAAAACTAAGAACCCTTGTTGAATGACCTAGATGGATCTTTATAAACCTTGGTATTGGAAGACGTCTACAAAGAGAAACTTTTTACTGTCAGTAAAACAATATGAAAAATGTGATTCCTGAACAAGTGCTGAAAACCCGATGAGAAAAGGATTATCAATGAAAGGATAATGAATGTTCCACGTCTCGAGTCAGTTCTTTGTGCCATTATTCCCTCCCTCTCCCCCTTTTTTTTGAAAACAGGATTTTCAGAAAATATGCTGAAAGGAAAGCCTAAGTGACAAAAAAAAAAAAAGTTTAGAAATTCTGTGAAACTAAGATAAAGTCTACTTTGGAAGCTTTGAAAATCTCCTTAAAAGGGAAGTACAATCACAGTCAAAGCAAGTAAGGAGTCTCTAAATTCTTAGTACATCGAAGGATTTTTTTTTTTGAGGGGAAGTAGCAAATCTTTCACCTACAATTTTTCTATTTTGATTTCAGAAATGTCCAATTTAGAAGTTTTTACCCTGCAGAAGTGAGCTTTTTGAGTGCTGTTGGGCGTACATCCTGCTTGTTCTCAGTGTCCAAGCAAGCCTCAGGGAAGCCCCCGGCAAACAGGGGATACGCACTGGGAATGCTGGGAATGCAGGTACATGAATGCCACATTAACTCATGCTGGTCAGGCATGTTAGCACGCTGTCCGGTTAAAAAGGTCGAGGACTGTGGAGAGATAATAAGGTTTCCATTCAGAGAATCTTCAGAGGAATTTGTAGTGAAGAAATGGGAACAAAGTAAGGAGGAAGGAAAAACAATCATAAAGCAAAAATTAACTAATAACATTACCGCATTTCTCAAAAGAAAAAAAAAACTCCCTTTTTTAAATAAAAATTACTTCATTCACTTCTAGCGTCATTTTATAAGAAAAGCAGAAGTCTTGAGGCAATCGAAAGTGAAGTGTTCTAGACCAGAGGTAGCATCGTGATCCAGCCCAGCGTCTGTTTAAAGGGGCTTGCAGTGGTTCTTGAAGGGGGGAAAATAAAAATGGAGTGTGGCTGCACAAAGGGCACTGGGGGGGGATGAGGCACCCTTTTCTAAAAACAACACCAACTGACAGAGTCCCCATTGTACTTTAGAGGAAACCACTTCTCCAACATGCAGCCCTGATGCAGTTGCATTAGAGCCACATGCTCCACACCCCCATTGACACACTCAGCTGCACACACAAAGGCAAAGCGATCGCCTATAAATGGCAAATGTGCTATTTAAAAAAAAAAAAAAAAAAAAGGGGGGGGGAGACTCTTGTAATTTGTCAGAGCAACTCAGGGCAGGAATACATAAACAAATTTTTTATAGTGATAAACTTGTGGTAGGGAAACAGACAAGTGTGAATCAACAAGCAGCAGCTGGTAAGCTTGGCCAAAACGCAGGAAAATGGAGAGTTAGTTAACAGCTGGTGTAACCGTGAAGTCACACTTGTACGTTTTCTAAATGTAAAACACAGAAAGCGACGAAAATATTTCTAACTATAGCGAGTCACCCGCCTGATTATTCTGATATCATGTGGTCATTACACTGAATATCTCATATCACCTAAAATATAAAGTGCAATAAGTAAAAAAAATAATAATAAAAAAGAAAGAGCTTTGTGAATGAAATCAAACATATACATACAAGGACATGGTTTTCCAATTCCTACTTAGTCATGGATCTTAACTTTTGGTTTCCAAAAATACCATAAAGAGAGAAAAAAAAGTAGTAAGACGCTAAAACTCCTTATAAACTATACCAGGGTGCCAGATGGACACACCAATACCTCTGCCTGCTCTAAAACCAAATCAACTGTGTGAAGTCATCTGCTATAATCTCCTCCATTTTAGACCGTTGGGATTTATGAATTAAACAGCTGTACTCTGCAGAAGTACTCTTACCCCTTCAACTTCTTCAGATTTTGCCATGTTTTACTTACAAACTTCATCGTATTCATTTTTATCATACTTATTCTTGTGAATTCTATCGATAAGACAAAAGACACTGGTGGTGTAATATTTTTTTTGACCAATAAAAGCCTTAAAAAAAAAGTGTGTCCTGCATTTGTTGTCCATCCTATTTCCTCTGATAATCCTAAATAAAATCCAGTTTGATCAATTCTCTTCAGATGTGATTAAGTCAGATGAACTAAAATGTAACTTTTGTGCCCACATGCATAATACAATGGATTCTGTATCCCTAATGTACAATACGGTAGTGGCTGCATTATGCTGTGTGCTCTTCAGCAACAAGTGAAATAGGATAAAGCAGATTAGAATGGCTCTATCAGGGGTGTCAAGATCCAGTCCTCGAGGGCCGGTGTCCTGCAACTTTTAGATGTGCCTCTGCTGCACCACACCTGAATAGAATAATTAGGTCATTAGCAAGGCTCCGGAGAACTTATCTACACAAGGAGGAGGTAATTAAGCCATTTCATTCCAGTGTTTTGTACCTGTGGCACATCTAAAAACTGCAGGACAGCGGCCCTTGAGGACTGGAGTTTGACACGGTTTGTTAGAGGCGCAGCTGCTCGCTCTTATTTCTAATAAACCCTGTTGGCGGTACTACGTC